>JAZAYU010000289.1:0-121938 GCA_038501625.1 Corbicula japonica
TTTTGAATGGTCTGGGTAAAATAGAACTCCTATTATTGAGTGGAAACGGTTTTCACTCTTCAGGCCCCTGTGACCTTGACCCTATGAATTTTGAAGGCTCTGGGTCAAACGGTACTCCAGTTATTGAGCGGAAACGGTTTTCACTCTTCAGGCCCCTGTGACCTTGACCATTGACCTACTGACCCCAAAATCAATAGGGTTCTTCTACTCTTCTACTCTATAATGGCTATCAACTTATGAAGTTTGAAGTCCCTGGGTCAAAGGGTACTCAAGTTATGGAGCAGAAACGGTTTTCACTCTTCGGGCCCCTGTGACCTTGACCTTCGACCTACTGACTTCAAAATCAATAGGGTTCTTCTACTCAATAAGGGCTATCACCCTATGAAGTTTGAAGGCTCTGGGTCAAAGGGTACTCGAGTTATTGAGCGGAAACGAAGTGTGACAGACGGACTGACGGACAGACGGACAGGGCAAAAACAATATGTCTCCCCCAGGGGAGACATAAAAAGCATGAAGTATATCATTGGGGGTGACTGAACACTATCCGAATCTCTCTTTGCTGGGATATTCCACACATCTTTAAACTGGCCGAAATATTTAAACAAAAGTTATTTTAGAAGAACTATTGACATAGTACATAAATATCGTGCTCAACGATCTTCAAAGGACGTAATTGATAACAGCACTAATTGAATGTAAATAGATGATTTTAATTTTAATTTAGTAAATTTTCCATTTTTCGACGGCGATGTTCCTCTTGCAACATCTTACGGGGTTTATATCTCACAGCTTATTCGCTTTTCGAGAGCTTACAATGATTTTTAAGATTTCAATCAGTCATCCTTGCATACCAGAAAAAAATTAAAATAAGGTTATCGGTATCCCAAATTAAGGAAAGTCTTTTGCCCATATTTAAATCAAAATTACGGTTATTCGTTGAAACCATCTGTCAATTCAAAAAGAAAAATTACCAATATTCTACAGCGCTCTGCAGGCCTGGTGATTAAACCACCGACAGTTGCTCATAATACTTACCTCTTTCGTTGCACGACGGCGGCAGAGATTTAAGAGTTTATGAAGGTTTTTGGGGAAATCTTTATATAAGAACCTAGAAGCTCGATTTGTTTCTTTATCCCTATCATGTGTGCTTGCTTATTTAACTCCAGGTACTCTGGTCTCGGAAAGGTCATTGAGTACCCGCCCATTTGGCTTTGCAATGCAATTAGTTCCTATGTTTTTATGCTTGTGTGCTTTTGCATGCAACATTGTTGAGCTGTCGGTTGGTTTTTTCACCAAACAACTTGTACTTGTGTGTTCATATGAGAACCTGTCGGTGCAAGTGTAAGCTGGTGCACTCTACAACCTGGTTGAAACCCCCGGTGGCAAATTGTTTTGCCACTGGCCGTTTCAAGGCGGTAACCCCTCGGGTTCTCACTTTCATTACTTGTTTGTGGCGTCTATTTTGAAACTGATTATTGTAATACCATGCTCACCTCTCTCTACTTTCTGGCTGTGTAGGGAAGCTGTGTCTGTTGTATGTGGCCATTCCTGATATGCATATTTCACTTTTTTAAATAAGGGAGAACCCTGAGGCTAATTGTAAACAGAGACACATGTTTACATGGATTTTACATTAAACAGGATGGATGGCAGGCATGGTTTTTATTGTTTAAGGTGTAGCTGGAAAATAAATTAAAAATTAGCGAAGGTACAGTTTTAAAACAAAAGTGTAGCTTAAATTGACTGAAAACCCTGTAATAACTGCTTAAGAAATGATTTATATTCCAAATAAAAATATCGGAACTAAACAATAGTATATTACTATAAGTACATTATGTAGTTTCATGTTCAAAGATATTTTTTAATTGTAAATCTCAAAATTTTTAAAGTAGATACTCGACCACTGTTGCATGCAGGAGATGTTTTATACATTATCCTTCGATATATCAAAACTTAATAACTCATTGTCAAATAGAAAAGCTTATCTGTAGAAGAATCCACTATTGAGACACATATTATTCTCAAAGAAAAAATGTTATTTCTAATATGTCTTATCATTTAAGAAAATAGTCATCCTTTCATGTTACAATCCAGATTTTGATTGATTAAAAACTCACCCGAGTTACTTTTTTATTTTGCGAGAAAGTAAAATTTCATATATTTATTTGTAGAACTGACAGCAGGACAATTAACCTCTGATCCAGCGGAACCCTTATTCGAAACCTGTGCGACCTTTGATTGTCCAGTGAATTCAGTGTGTATAGATGAACATGGATATACAACTTGTCTTTGTAATCCTGGAAAAACCGGTAAGGGTACAAACAAGGGAAATGCGGAAAAAACTCATATGTTGACGGGTACAATATTTTTTAATTTTTAGACTATTTCCATAGTATTTTAAGTTGATTGAAACAGCAAAAACAAACAAAATTGTACTTGTATTTATGCAATCAGCAAATCTGAAGCATTGTTCACATTAAGGTATGACCATCCTAATGAATACCTATATCAAGAAGAGTATCCAAGGGAGGTAACTATAGTAGTAAGTTAGAATAGATTTCTATCACCCAGGAGGACCGGGGTTCAAATCCCACTGGAACCTAATTTTTTTTGTAAGCCTAGAGCTTAAATAATTGGCATATTTCTTGTTTTTCCTGTATAATTCTGTCATTGAATATAAAATTCTCATGATTTAAACTAAAATAAGCAAAATAATCAAGATTAAAGGGGTTTTCGCTATCAGAATAGTGTTTATTCAAGTCATCAATTTGAAAATTTCTAAAACCGGACGGTAAACTTCTCTGAAATTTTGTATAAATTTTGTTTAAGGTATATAGTTAAAAAATGGTAAATTTTTGTATATTGCACAATCAGGATTTTGCACAATTTTCATTAATTTAGTCTCGTGAAATATAAAAAAATGCATTTTTAAAATTTATTTGGTCAAAAAATGTCATTTTAAGATAAATTATGTATTTATATATTATATCTTAAATTGGTTTAGTGAAATATAACATATTTTGGATAAACTGTAAAAAATAAGGGTTGAATTTATCAATAACAAAAAAATTTGTCACCGATTAAAGAATTTGGATACTTTCACGTTTTTTCTCACTTTTTTAAATAAAAAAAGCTAAAAATCTCAAAAACTACACGGTGAAAATCATTAAAATTTTGCATACAAGTCAGTGGTATGAAGCAGTTGATGAAAAAATAATCAGATGTTGGATTCTTAATAGTGCCCATTAGGATGGTCATACCTTAAGTAGATTTAAAAAAAAAGCAAGTTGTAAATCACTTGTGGCTAAAACCAATTTGTTGTAATTGTGGGAAATAAACTGAACTAAAACAAAATTGTTGCTTAATATAGCACATAATCAAGCTAACAGACCACGTGACCTTTTCTACTAAAACCGAAAGTGCTCAAATGTTCTCTGATGAACACAATTATGTTTCATTAATCAGATTAGAGAAATATAATGTTTATTGTACATGTATTTAAAAAGATAAATAAAAGAAAGAAAATTGCCGGAAATTACCAGATTCTATAAAGATATTTCTTTTAACACTTCAGATAAGCAAGCTAACTTTCTTGATCTTAAATTTTCTATTCAAAATGGATACGTCACTACAAAAATATATGATAAAAGAGATGATTTTAATTTTAATATAGTAAATTTTCCGTTTTTAGACGGCGATGTTCCTCGTGCAACATCTTACGAGGTTTATATCTCACAACTTGTTCGCTTTTGTAGAGCTTGCAATGATAATAATGATTTCAATGAACGTAATCTTTGCATAACAAGAAAAACTTTTAAAACAAGGTTATCGGTATCACAAATTAAGGAAAACCTTTTGCAAGTTTTATCGCCTATACCCAGAGTTAATTCAAAAATACAGGTGCATTTAAGAATCATTTTTGCAACAAGGTATTTCACATCCAGTTTATTATGGGGATTTAATGTATAAACTTAAGAAAGTAAAAGACAACCTTCCATTTTGAATTTACAGTTTATGAAGGTTTATAGGGAAATCTTTTTTTTTTAAGAAACTAGCAGCTCGATTTGTTTCTTTTATCCCTGTCGTCTTGCTCTTGCTGATTTGACTCCAGGTTCTCTGGTCTCAGTAAGGTCATTGAGTACCCGCCCCTTTGGCTTTCCAATGCTATTAGCTTCTTATATTTTTTATGTTTGTGTGCTTTTTGCATGCCACATTGTTAAGCTGATGGGTGGGTTGGAGTTATTTCACTATGGCAACTTGTACTTGTTGTGTGATATGAGAACCTGTTGGGCCAAGTGTTAGGCTGGTGCACCATAGAACCTGGTTTAAACCCCCAGTGGCATTTTGTTTTGCCAATGACCGTTCCAAGGCGGTATGCCCAAAGGTTCTCTTTTTCGTTAATTGAATTGACATACTTATAACTAACATGCTCTCTCTCTCTCTCTCTCTCTCTCTCTCTCTCTCTCTTTTCTCTGCATGGGGAGGCTGTGTTTTGTGAGTATGGCGATTCCTGTTATGCATATTTTACTTTTTTGAACATAAGTACTGTATATACTTTTCAACCCTACGTCAAGTTTTAACCACTGCACATTATGTGAGATGACAAATGCTCATTGCGTTCCCTATATTTATCATTCTTTAATTTATTCTTGATAATTTCTTTCAGCTGAATGATCATTTATGTAAAAATAGATGAAATGGGAACTTAGAAAGCAACCGTACACGACAAATATGAAAATACTGCAGGCTCGGTTTGATTGAGCCTGTTCATTAGATATTTCCGAATAGCTATCTAATTTCGGAAGGACTCAAACAAGTGTCACTTAAAAGAATTTAAAAAGGCCTGGATAAAAAAGAGAAAAATCTAATTTTTAGAAAATTTTATTTCGTTGTCGAAATGTAATGTCACAAGACCGGAGTTGTTCAACGAAATTCCAAAAATTATGCTTTTGTGCTTTGAATCTCTGTAGATAATAAATTAGAAATAAACTCAAAATTTCCTAATTTAATTTATAATTTACATTTATAAATTGAATGACGGAAGACGCAGACCTTATCCTTCTATTTTCAAGTGCAATTCTAAGAGGTGCAGATGCTGTGATTATTTGAATTGTAATTCTATCATTAAATCCACAGTTAACGGCAGAACTTTCTCAGTTAACATTAATAATGATATAGACTGACGAACTGATAATATTGTTTACGTTTTAACTTGAAATTCTAATAACTGTGGTATTCAATATGTGGGACAAACAGGTCGCCCTTTAAAAACACGTTTTGGACAACATTGTTCTAAAATTCGAAACAACAGCAAATTTAAAACATTTTTATACCAACACTTTAAGCATTCAGGACACCGTTTACAAAATATTTCCGTTCAACCAGTAGAAAAACTTACATTTGACAGCACTGCTTCAAGAGCATTTAAAATCAGGGCCAGGCTCGTTTCGGAGCAGAAATGGATTAAAAAATTACAAACTCCTTACCCACTTGGTTTAAATGATAATATTTATCAAGAAGGCAACATTTCTAAAAATCCTGATTATGACGTCTTTGAATTACTTGAAATACGTAAAAGAAAATCGAGGTCGCACGGAAGCAGAGCTAATGGAAACATAAAAAGAAAATCACGTATTCGTTGTTCTATTCATGACCTACATATTATTTTAAAACAATCTGGCAGACACGCTGTGCTATCTAGGTTGGCTTCTCTTTCTATATCAAGTCTGCAGACTGGATGAGGAAGCCGACGACATCGTCATTAGAACCCATCCATTTTACGAGGTTGCTAGTCTTATTCAGTGTTATACTCGGCATGTTCTCAGGCCGCATATTGACTTGGAATCGGACCATCAAAGACATTTCCTTAAAATTTCTTTTTTAAATAAAGGAATAGATTTTATTGACCTTCCTAGTATATTTAAAGATAAAAGAGTTCAATCGGCTGTTCCTATTTATTTTAAGAATGCTGAATCGCCTATGGTTTGTTATAAATACAACAAACCAACTAGAAATATAATTTTTAATTACAATAAAATTACATCGGATTTACAGATCATTGAAAATACACCAAAATCTTGAGAGTGTTTAACTTCTAAATATTGCTATAAGCCTGCCGGTCATATTGTAACCGGTGATCTTAATTTAATCAAAGACTCTAGAATTCGTAATTTAATTTCTAAAGGTCCCAAATATAGAATATCATCCAAAATTGACTTTAATGCATGCCGTGCAGAAATTGCTGAGTCTTTGAACTTATTTTGCAATAAATGGTGCAAAAGAGAACATGCCGAGCCTAATGCACTTTCTAACTGGAAAAAGCACATATTCAAAATAATTGACACCCGTATATCATTTTATGAAAGAAACATTGCTTTATTACCACCTCGACCTCGTTTTAACTTTCGTCATTTGAAAAAAGGAATTCAAGACTTTCATAACAGATTTGTTTTAACACCTGCTGATAAGGCTTCTAATAATGTAATTATAGTGTGACGAATACACTATATTAATATTCAAACTGAAGAACTGAACAGCACTAATGCTTATATACTGACTTCTTCATCTGAGAGTGATATTGTTACTGCACACACTCTACAAATTACAAAATTTAGAATCAGTATTGAGCCGAAACAAGACAAAGTACCTACTATGTATTGGTTACCTAAAATGCATAAAACACCGTATAAAGCAAGATTTATTGCTAACTCTAGTTCTTGCACTACTACTAAATTATCCGTGCTCTTAACATCTTGTCTTACAGCTATAAAAGAACACGTAATTAGGTATTGTGATAAGGTTTTTGAAACTTCTGGCAAAAATTTATTTTGGTCGATTAAAAATTCAAATGACGTTTTGAAAAAGCTTAAATCAAATAATTTTCGGGCGTTCTGTTTGTCTACTTATGATTTCTCAACATTATACACTTCGCTCCCTCATAATTTAATAAGAGACAAACTAACCAGTCTCATTGAAAAAACGTTTGCTAGAGAAAATAAAACCTTCATCGCTTGTAATGAACATAGGGCATTTTTTACAGATGGTTCTTATGATAATTATACATTATGGACTTGTCAAGACCTTATAGAGTCGCTAACTTTCTTACTGGATAATATTTATGTTAGATTCGGTACCTCTATTTATAAACAAGTAATAGGCATCCCAATGGGTACTAATTGTGCACCCCTTGTTGCTGATCTGTTTTTATACTGTTATGAAAGAGACTTTATGTTATCTCTTTCTACTGAACATCAAGATGATATAATTACAGCTTTTAACAACACCTCGAGGTACCTTGATGATTTATTAAATATAGACAATAACCATTTTCCATTACTGGTTAATAAGATTTATCCCAAAGAACTACAACTTAACAAAGCGAACACTTCAGAAAAGCAAGCAAACTTTCTCGATCTAAATCTGTCCATTGAAAATGGTTATGTCACTACTAAAATTTATGATAAAAGAGATGATTTTAATTTTAATATAGTAAATTTTCCGTTTTTAGACGGCGATGTTCCCCGTGCAACATCTTATGGGGTTTATATCTCACAGCTTGTTCGCTTTTCAAGAGCTTGCAACAATGTTAATGATTTCAATGAACGTAATCTTTGCATTACAGAAAAACTCTTAAAACAAGGTTATCGGTATCACAAATTAAGGAAAACCTTTTGCAAGTTTTATCGCCGATACCCAGATTTAATTCATAAATACAAATGCAGTTTAAAATCACTTTTGCAACAAGGTATTTCACAACCAGTTTTTTATGGAGATTTAATTTATAAACTTAAAAAGATTAAAGACAGTGTTAATTTCTCCCGGTTATTCGTAAAAACCATCTGTAAATTTAAAAAGAAAGGTTACCAACATGATATTTTACAGCGCTCTGCAGGCCTGGTGATTAACCCTTCTACAGTTGATCATTATGCTTACCTCTTTGGTTGCACGACGGTGGCAGGGGTTTAAGAGTTTATGAAGGTTATTGGGGAAATCTTTTCTTAAAAGAACCTAGAAACTCGATTTGTTTCTTTTATCCCTGTCATCGTGTTCTTGCTGATTTTACTCCAGGAGCTCTGGTCTCGGTAAGATCATTGAGTACCCCTTTCGGCTTTGCAATGCTCTTAGCTTCTTATGTTTTATATGTTTGTGTGCTTTTGCATGCAACATTGTTAAGCAGATAAGTGGGTTGGAGTCTTTTCACCAAGACAACTTGTGCTTGTTTTGTGATATGAGAACCTGTTGGGGCAAGTGTGAGGTTGGTGCACCCTAGAACCTGGTTTAAACCCCCAGTGGCAATTTGATTTGCCACTGACCGTTCCAAGGCGGTAACCCCTCGGGTTCTCATTTATGTTTATTGTTAGTGGTGTCTTTTTTGAAACTGATTATTTTATTAACCATGCTCTCTCCCCCTCTCTTCTTCTTGACTGTGTGGGGAGGCTGTTTTTTCTGAATGTGGCGATTCCTGATATGCATATTTCACCTTTTTATGAGCTACGACAATGAATTCGTACGTCGCTAAATTTTAGAAAATTGCTATTATATATCCCCGAGGATATATTGGAATTATGAAGGTGTTGTGAAATTGAAAGGTACTTAAATGTTAGTATAAGAGATAACAAAAAAGAAACATAACAACTTTTCTGTTAAATAGAAAAAAAACTTGTATAAAAGTGAACAAATTATGTGTGAGTCTTTCATAGACGACATATTTAAACAGTATTTGGACACTAAGAACCCATAATACGCTTACTCCACTTCCATTATGGATAATGGTTTAAAAGAAGCAGAGAAAGCATTTTTGGCTCGGAACGTTTACTTTACATTTTCAGGAATAAACTGTGACATAGATGATCCTTGCATGGAAAATAAAACGTGCCCAGTTGGGAGTCTGTGTTACGGAACTTGTGAACCAAATGTGGTATGCGAGGCAGCAACGGGCACGGCTCACTGTAGGGGTTGTGTAGCGGGATGGACAGGCCTTCACTGCGAATTGGACGTAGATGAATGTAAAGGTGGGTAGGGCAGTTCTGGTCAATTTTATAGCGCCACATGTTCATAAAGGTACTGGTATAGTCTTTTACAGCAGTTAAAGTATTGGAGGGTACAATTGTAATTTATTTCCGTTTTGAACCCACCATACCTTACTTGCTGACTTTTAATTCTACGCCCGCTTAAATTAACTGTTGAGCTTGTTTAATAACTTGTTGGGTTACTATAACCGATTCACTGAACATTCTAAGATATGTCGTAAAGGTAAATCTCATAGATGATTATTATGCTTTATTGCCTACTCATATACACGATGGTGTATGGATGGTTGATGGAGTTCAATAAATATTGATAAAAAAATTTAAATGTATCCGCTCCAATATGTCTCAATTACTATAGCCTACTATTCTGACTAGGATAATGAACCACCGATATTAAATGTATAGTATATTCAAATAATACTTCTGTGTGATGCTAACATAAATGATGATAATAACAGTGTTATTGCGGACCTAAGCAAAGTGAATGTAAATGTATCTTGAATTTTCAGAGAAACCATATCCCTGTATGAACGGAGGAGTGTGTACCAATACAAGAGGAGATTTTACCTGTTCTTGTAAAACAGGATGGACTGGTAAAAATTGCAACTGTCAAAAAGGTGAGAAACAACACACATACTATTTTAATATTTTTGTTGTTTTATCGGCTTAAACGACACTTGTGAATAGAAGCTTGCCTTAGATGACGTTACACATCACGTGGAAAATATAGATTGTAAGTTTAAACTTGATAATTTGCGAACTTTTGAGTTGCGTTTCGAAACTTTGCAAAGATTTCACAGTAAGGGTAAAGTTACTAATTTTTATTAATATGCCATCAAAGATAGACATCCACGGTTACAACTTCAATGGCGTTCACCTACATTATTTCCGATCACTTCTAAAATTATAATATAACCCGTTTCAATTTATTAGTATTTGATAATATTTGCACCGTAATTGTTTAACGAAAGAAACTTTTTGATGTTGTGTTTTCATTATTTCATTTGAATATTTGCAAAATATGTTCTAAAAAACAAATATGGGGATCGGCAGCCTATTGCCAATAGGTTTACCTTATACAAAGGTTGGCGGGGGTAAAGATGAAACTCCTACTGCTATTTTTGAATCCTGAATAACATTTCGTTATAAATCCGAATAGACATTCAACATTTCCACTGTTTTCAAATACTTTAAAGGATTAAAGGATAAAAAATATTTCTGATGTAAATCATAAAAAACAAATTGGCAGTTGATTACCGTTAAACGAATTTTTTTTAATTCAAATATCAAATTATTACATGAACTATAAATAGGCGCAACGCGATTGGTCACACCCCTAAAATAACCGAGTCAATAAATCTAGATATTGACCCGCTTTCGCTGATATTGACCTGTCTATAAATAGAATGCGAAAGTTTCCATCTTTTATGTTATTTATAGTTCATGTAATAATAGTTATTTTAATGACGTCATTTACGTCGCGTTACCGTTGACGTTATATTTCGCGCCATTTATCGTTCAAATTAGCTTGATAAGCCGCACGGAGTCCACTTGAAGTTAGTCTTAATTGAAGATTTCTAAAACATAACTATTTATATTTCATGTAATAAAACAGTTATTTAGTTTTTAGCTGGGAAATATGCTGTTGATATTGACCGCAAAAATCGTTATTGACCTTGGCTATCGCCTCGGTCAATAACGATTTTTTAGGTCAATATCACAGCATATTTCCCAGCTAATAAGTAAATAATTGTATAATAGTGCATGACCTATGAAGTATAGATGCAAATGTTATACAATTTTTTTGATCAATAATCGATAGTATCAAAGTTTTCCGCGATATTCATTTATGTTCTAATTGTTACAGGATCTTCGTGTGATACCGGGGAGTCAAAGACAGACGAAAACAAAACAGGAAGCAGTGCTGAACGAAATATTTGTAGTCTGGTTCTCCTTGTGGCATCTTCATTCACTTACACTTTGAGTCTTATGTTGTAAAGTTGTTATCTTTGCTTAAAGCAAACGTGTACGTAATGAAACAGTATTATTTTACAGTGACACGAGATTACATGTAGTGTTTATTATAGTGACAGTGAATTGCAATACAGGAGGTTAATATAAACGTGTAATAAATTTTTGGAAATCGGAAGTTTCAATATATGGTTGGCTGTCTGTCCACCATAATCCTAGATAAGCTATAGATAATTTAAGTACTCGGGTTGTGATTTTCAGTTCGTTAAAGTTTTGTAACAACGCTAATACATAATACTTTTGTCTTCTATAGGAGCTTTGTAGTAGTGATAGTTTTGAACAAAGAGTTTACTTGAAATTTTAAAACGAAATATATATTTATGAAACATTTACTTCCTTATAATTTTATTATCTTCAACGTAAGTTTGCTTAAATTAAAAGTGTGTTTCATTAAAGAATGACGAATGACCATTAATCATAAATATATTATATTAGATAATATTAAAAGACAATGACGACAGTGTATAGCATATTCGCCTTCTTGATTGAACTGAGCGCAATTTCGTTGTAATTAACAGACATCCAAGGAATGTTCTAATGAAAGCACCAACAGAGATATCCGCTGTGTTTTTGTGACTGGAAATTGAAAGATGACCGTTTTAAGGTGATAAGCTCTCGTGGTCTCTTGGTCTCTTACGTTGTTTTGTTTGTGGTATATTATTGTTTCAGCTGAGTGTATTAAAACGTATGCTCTCTTAAGTTATTGTTTTGATGTTTTATTTGAAATTGATCTTATAACCCATGCTCTCTTTTCCTCTCTACATTTTAGTTGTTTGATGAGGTTGTGTTTTCTGGGTGTAACGGTTTCTGATACGCATGTTTAATGTTTTAATCTCTTTGTTTGGCTGTGCATGGAGGCTGTGTTTTCTGAAAATGGCATTTTTGAAATTTTCCGGGTTTTTTTCTGTTTTAAAAGTCTAGTGGCATGGCAAACGGTGTTTTTATTAATGTCGCATGATTTCAAGCAATAAGTATCGATTTTATAAGTCCGCTTAGCAAAGAATAGACGTTTGATGTGATACGTATTGTCATTTATTCCATTACAATGTAATATTTGGAAATGTTGTAAAATGTGCAATTTTGTTGTAAAAATTAATTTTCAATAAATATTTTGAAATAATTTCTTTCTTGTCTATTTGCGGTTGTTAAAATCTAACAGCGAAAGTAACACTATTTACCGAGTTTAACATTTGCTTAAAGGTATTTTGGAGCTTATTTTGGCTGATGAAATTTAGGGTATATGTTTGCTCTGGTTGGCAACTACAAGCACGAGACCTATTTATCGAACACACGACCCTTTAAAGGTTAAAACACGACACATTCTTATTGTCAAGTGTTTTTGTTGTATTGCCGTGTTCGCCCCCTCAATGAGTCTTATGCATATTCCGGTTTCATATTCCGTTAGTATTCTTAAACAGTAAAATATACATATCAGAAATAGACAAATCCAGAACTTGCCTCGCAGCCAAAAGTGGAGATAAAAAGGGATTGGGTCAAAACCATAAATTTCAAATAAGAAACTACAAACAAGCAACGTAAAAAAAGAAACATATGGCAAACAATTTGCCACTGAGGGTTTAAACAATGTTTTATTGTGTACCAACCTCGCACCTGCCCCAACAGGTTCTTACATGAACAAACGAGTACAAATTGTCTTCGTGAATTAGCTCCAACAAACCGATCAACTCGGTAAAGTTTCATGCAGATAAAAACAAGCATAATATTATAAAACAAACGAAGCTAAAAGCATTGTTATTCAAAAAGATGGTTACTTAATGACCCGAGTCCCTGGAGTCAAATCAGCAAGAACACGATGTCAGAATGAAAAGAAACAGATCGATCATCTAGGTTCTTTAACAAGATTTCCCTAAAAAAAACACCTTTAAAACTCCTGACTCGGTCAAACAAAAACGATCAACAGTAGATGGGGTTGTCACCAATCCTGCAGACCGCTGTTGAAAACAATATTAGAAGCCTTTCTTTTTGAATTTAAAGAGGTTTTTACGAATAATGTGGATACATTAAAATTGTCTTTTTTATATATAAATCAAATCTTCATAACATACTGGTTGAGAAATATATAAAAATACATAATTTCTTACACTTCGTAGCATAATTGTTCTCTTCATTTGTCATTGAATCGTCTCTGCCTTTAAACTCTGATATAAGTTGTAAAATGATAAGCTGCACTTCAAAAACTAAAGAAACCTATTGTGTTAGATAGTGAGCACTTAATCAGATATAAGAGCCACGCCATTCGTAAAGATAAATACTTCTTAAAGCGTAAAATGTATTATTATTTTGGGTGACAAAAGATTGTCAGTTCGCTTACGAATGCATACCATATAATTCAAACTATTGTTCTTTAAAAAAATATGGTGTTTTTGCTTAGAGAGTATATTTTAAGTATCGAACGTCCGCCAAGTAAACGAAGCGAAAATCATTATTCAGAGTTGTTCCGGGTCGTGTAACTTTTATGAGCGGTTGCTTTAAATGGTATTGGCAAAACGCTTTAGCGACAGCGCCTATGCATAAAACGCAGAGCATGTATGTTACCGGCTGCACACCTCACGAATACGGACGCGGAACGGACACGGAGGTATGGAATATACCCAACGATATCTTTGGTGAGGGAAAAATCGCGGACACAGACGCGGACACGGCCACGGATCACGGATCACGGAACTATGGAATACCGGCCTTATACTGATAACAATACTGACTTATCAGCATTACAGCTCCACGTATATAACCACAAATGATTAACGTCTAAAAAATCTAAAAATAATTTATATTAGCTTATAATTAACAAATATGTCATTTCTAAAGTTTCAGAAATATTAAATTGTTATATCCATTTTTTATTAAATTTTCCTTATGCAGTCCACAAATAAAATCACAAAGTCCGCCTCCTGGAAATTATATACCGAGTGTAGTGTATTACCCCACTAGATACCTCTAACAGATTTATATATGTAGTATTGTTTTACTCATACTTTAGTCAGTGTTTGTTCATAGCTTAAATGCATAATAAAGCTGCTATAAAATATATATAGGTGTTGTTAAATCAACATATTCAAAGACACAACATTGGCGACGAGGATGATTACCAATGGATAATTTATGGACGAAACACTGAAAAAAAAGCGTTAAATCGCATATGTGAACATAGTTGCATTAAATTGCCGGTGTGACTGCATTAAATTGCTAGTTTGACTGCATTAAATTGCCAGCGTGATCACATTAAATTGTAACATTTGGATTAAATTCTGATATGAAACACTAACAATGGCAAAAGCTCTAAGTATTCCTGCGATAGAAAAATTTGATGTCCATGGAGACCAAACAACGCTATCACAAAGATGGGACAAATGGTTAAAAAGTTTTAATTATTTTGTCGTAGCATCAGGAATTACTGATAAGGGACAAAAACGTGCTTTGCTTTTACATCTCGTTGGAACCGACACACAGGAAATTTTCGACACGTTAACCGAAACAGGGGATGACAAGGATTTTGATGCGGCTGTTGAAAAACTGTCAGAATATTTTAAACCGAAAAAGAACATTGCGTTTAACAGACATTTATTCCGGAACGAATCACAAACTTAAGACGAAACAATTGAACAATTTTCAACAAGACCCAAACAACTGTCAATCGCGTGTGAATATGGAGATTCCAGAGATGATATGATAAGAGATCAAATTGTTGATAAATGCAGCTCAAATGACTTGAGAAGGAGATATCTGAGGGAAGCAGATCTGACATTAGAAAAAGTGTTACGGATCGGTCGTGCTTACGATCATGCTAACATACAGGCGGACAAAATGGAGAATCATCCAATGAGTTCTTCAAGAAATTCCTTAAATAAAGTAAATCAGAGATCTTGGAAAAATAAGACAGATAAATCTGATGAGAAGAAGAAGAAACCAAAATTGAAGTGTACACGCTGCGGTCTTAAAGGTCATCATGCTAAAGACTGTAAAATTGCAGCTGGAAAAAAGTGCAATAAATGCGGCATGATAGGAAATTTTGCGAAAATGTGCCGGACAAGAAACAAAGATAAATCAAAGTCAGGACAAAAGGTGAAAATGATCAATGAAACGGAATCTGAATCTTCCGAAACAGAAGAAAATGTGTTCATAATAGGAAATAAGTTTGTGAACATAAATGCAAATGTTGCAGGGACCGAGATTGAATTCTTGATTGACAGTGGAGCGTCCTGCAATGTAATTGACTCAATTGCTTGGAAGAAACTCAGTTCGAAAATCAAATTAAAAGACTGCAAGAGAAAAGTGTATGCATATGGGTCAAAGAAGCCATTGAAAATCAAAGGAGAGTTCCAGACAATTGTTACAGTTGGTAACAAGTCACAAGTTGCAGAATTCATCGTGGTAGACACGGTTTGTGGATCATTACTAGGGTGTAAAACCGCAACAGATTTAAAAGTTTTGACACTAAATCAACAAATCAGTTCCGTACAGCATGAAACAAATTATGTCAAAAAGTATCCAAACTTGTTTAAAGGCATTGGAAAATTGAAAGATTTTAAATTGAAGATACATATTGACAAAGAGGTTAAACCTGTAGCGCAGCCAGTGCGTAGATTACCGTTTTCACTACGGGAGAAAGTCGAAAAGAAGATTGATGAACTTGAGGCCAAGGATATTATTGAACGTGTTTCTGGTCCTACACCGTATGTTTCCCCGTTAGTAGTAGTTCCAAAGAAAAACGGCGATGTCAGAATATGTGTTGATATGAGACAAGCAAATCGTGCTATTCAAAGAGAAAGACACCCGATACCGACGGTAGATGAAATTATACACGATATGAATTCTTCAGCTGTGTTTTCAAAATTAGATTTGCGTGAAGGTTTTCATCAGATTGAAATTGAAGAAGATTCAAGATACATCACAACATTTGTGTGTTCAAAGGGATTATATCGTTATAAGAGAATGATTTATGGTCAAAATTCAGCTCCTGAAATCTACCAGTTTCTTATCTCGCAAGTACTTGAAGGGTGCACCGGAACGAAAAATATTGCAGATGACATCATAGTTTACGCACCAAATAAGGAAGAACATGATAAACGCTTGACAAAAGTGCTAGAAAGGCTACAAGAACGTGGTTTAACTGTAAATGCAGAGAAATCGAAGTTCTGTATGGATAAATTAGTGTTCAACGGACATGTTCTATCCAAACACGGGATTGGTCCGGAGGAATCAAAAGTCAAGGCAATTTTGGAAGCGCGAGAACCAGAGAATGCATCAGAAGTTCGTAGTTTTCTAGGACTAGTGAACTATCAGAGTAGGTTCTTGATGAATCTTGCTACAATAGCAGAACCATTGCGACGCTTAACAAAGAAAGGAGAACGATTTGTTTGGCGAAATGAACAGAAACTTGCTTTCAAAAGACTGAAAGAAAATCTTGCAAACGCATGTGCATTATCATATTTTGATACTACAGCCAAAACGACGGTGATGGCAGATGCAAGTCCGGTAGGACTTGGCGCTGTTCTTGTACAGACGAAAAATGGTCAAGACAGAATAATTTTATATGCAAGTCGAAGCTTAAGTGATGTCGAAAAACGATATTCACAGACTGACAAAGAAGCACTCGCATTAGTTTGGGCATGTGAAAGATTCAGACTTTACCTGATCGGAATAGAGTTTGATCTTGTGACTGATCACAAAGCTTTAGAAACTATTTATAGCCCAAAATCAAAGCCTCCACCGCGTATTGAAAGATGGGTTTTACGATAACAAGCCTTCAACTTCAATGTTGTGTATCGTACAGGAAAACAAATGATAGCAGACCCATTATCACGTCTTATTAAGGACCAGGGTATTAAGAAATCAAAAGTTTCTCAAATTGCAGAGGACTATATCAAATTCATCGCATTAAATGATGTGCCAGAAGCGTTGACAGCTCATGACATTGAACAAATTTCACAAAATGACGATGAAATTACACAATTGCGCCATGCAATAAGAAAGGGCACAAGTTTTGAAAATTTGCCGAATTATAAGCATGTGAAAGACGAACTGTCTGTGCTTGGAAAACTTGTTCTCAGAGGGACACGAATTGTCATACCAGTTTCATTAAGAAAGAAATTGCTAAAACTAGCACACGAAGGTCATCAAGGAATAGTGAAAACGAAGCAAAGACTACGTGATATAGTATGGTGGCCAGGTATGGACAAAGATGTCGAAAGAGAAGTAAAAAGATGTCACAGTTGCCAAATAGTAGGACAGCCTTCAAAACCAGAACCAATGACGAGAACAAAACTACCCGACCAACCATGGCAACATCTATCAGTTGATCTGATGGGTCCATTTCCTTCAGGGGATTATATATTTGTAGTAGTAGACTTTTATACCAGATGGTTTGAATATGACATTATGAAGAGTGTAACATCTAGCAAAATCATTCAAAGTTTGGACAAGATGTTTACAATTTTCGGATTGCCAGTGTCGATTAAATCGGACAATGCTCCAAATTTTACTTCACAAGAGTTTGAGAACTATATGAAAATTCAAGGAATTAATCATTACACTAGTACGCCACTTTGGAGCCAGAGTAACGGCGAAGTTGAAATTCAAAACAAAACAATTCTCAAGGCCGTCAGAATTTATCAAAGTGAGAAGGGCGACTGGAAAAATAATCTGAATGAATTTGTGTTTGCATATAGAAACACACCACACAGTGTAACAGGTGTGAGTCCTGCTGAACTTATGTTTCAAAGGAAACTGAGAACAAAATTACCGTATTTAGTAAGTTTAGATCAGCCTAAACATGACGTCCGGGAAAGGGACTATCAGCAGAAGGAAAAGGGAAAGTTATATGCAGACGAGAAACGAGGTGCGGAGAAATCTGAAATTATGCCAGGAGACAAAGTTTTATTACAACAGGATCAACGGAACAAGTTAACAACACGATTTAACCCCGAACCATGTATTGTGAAAGAGAAAAAAGGGAATCAAGTAAAAATTGAAACAAAAACAGGAACAATATTAGACAGAAATGTTACACATGTAAAGAAATATAACGAGGACTTTGAGGACAAAATTGAAACAAAAAGTCAGGAATTAAATGAGAACAGAGACAGAAATAGGAGAGAAATTAAAATGCCAAAACGATTCGAAGATTTTGTAATGAAATAAACAGTGGCTGGCTAATTATCTGTTTAAATATATAAACCATATATTAGTATATGCTTTGCCTTAATATTCAGCTTTGCTTAAACATTGCAATTTTCTCACGAAAGACAAAATATTTTGTGGTGATATGTTTTCTAACAATTGAGAAATAATCTTCTTACAATGTCAGCAAACACTTACTCAATTAAGATTAGTTATCACTTAATTGGTACTATTCAACAACACGCCTTAGTGTTATCAGTTTTATTGTTCTAGGTGAACAGCCGAATTATTTCTTGGACATGGGAATTATGATATCAGTTTTATGAATGAAATAGTTAAAATCTGGGAAGGAAAGGAATGTAGTGTATTACCCCACTAGATACCTCTAACAGATTTATATATGTAGTATTGTTTTACTCATACTTTAGTCAGTGTTTGTTCAGAGCTTAAATGCATAATAAAGCTGCTATAAAATATATATAGGTGTTGTTAAATCAACATATTCAAAGACACAACACCGAGCGATACAAATATTTGAATTACCCTATAATGAACTTTGTATCACCTCAGTATAGCCTGTATTTCGGCTAGCTCGAACCAAGCCACTCTTCCCAGTATTCTGAGAAATACGGGAAGTTTAAAACAGAACTGTAAAGTGCCAGTTTGGATTAATATTCTTAATCTATTTTATGACTAGGGAACGTATAACAGAACATACAAACGAGAATCAGTATATACCTTACACTACCTACAACATTCTCAATGCATTAATTTTACAAAAACTATAGGCCAAATTCCCGCGACCTATCAGTATGAATCATACATCATACTCTAACAACACTAACAACATTAATACACGCACAACCATTTCGCCTGTAGTAATAAAGTTATTTTGCAGTGAAGTACAAATTTAAGTATAATGTGGTGAATTTGTAAAATTTTGGATATTTAAATAATTGATTTGGTGAAAATGAACGTTCTTTTCGTAGTTGTGGTGGTGATCTTTTTATCAGGTAAGCAATCGGATTCAACTTTGAATAAAGTAGTGGAAAATTCTTTGTAAATTAATGCGAGTGAGATATAAAAAGCACGAAGGCAAAAACAATTAAATATATGCATTCCGTGAATAAGATGTAGGCGTTGACAGAAAACATATCTCATCATAAACAGTTTCTAACGGTTTCTTTGCTACTGGGGCTAGACAAAATAATTAACTATTCTTTAAATCTTTACAAAGAAGGAAACAACAAAACAAACAAATTTAACAAAGCGAGCAAAACAAATTGTTCAGTGCATGCAAAGTACAATAAATCTGACGTTAAAATTTGGATTTCCACTCCCACACACATGTTCTTAAGAATGTTTTCTTTAATATTAAAACAAACAACAATATTTCCTCACAAAAGAAACCAACAACCGTTCCTGAGATCCTGTCCGGTAGATATCGCAAGACAAATTTCATTTTTATATTGTCTCCTTTGTACGCCAAGACTCTATTTTCTATTGACTATGTAAGTAACGATTTTTTTTGGAAAAGTTGTAACTTCAAAGAATATAATATCAATTGTGCTTTCAAAAGCATACAATATTTAATTAAACACTTTTTTTTCTTTTTTCATTCTTTTGTTTATTTGCATACTCTACAAAACTCTCATTTTTCATATACAAGCACTTGATTCCGACCATTTCAGGTTGCTGTTGATGCAGATACTTTCTATATTCAGAAACCCTTATTTTATAGAGCATGCGAAATAATGATTTTCTGGACGAATTATGGGTCATGTAATATATTTATTATTTAACTATTAATAGATGATGTTTAATACGTATAGTTTGACCCAAGAGAGATAAGAGGGTTACAAAAAAAGTTCAGAAAAGATGTTGTTTTGGTAAATACGTGATTTTTGTTACTTATGCATTCAAAATTATTGTTTTAGAAATAAAATGTATTGCGATGAACGTTTTTATGGTTAGAAACCTTAGTTTTTGAAGTGAAATTGTTAAGTGATTTTGACGGGGTCGAAGAACTTTTTGAACATCCCTTTCAGTAACGGAAGTTATGTTTGATTGCTCTCCCTTTGCATGTAAATATTGCATAGGAAGGATTCACAGGTAGCCAGTATGCTAAACATAGATTCACTGATAAGAATTGACCCTAGCAACCTTGCTAGCGGTACAAATTGTGTATGACTTGCATTCAGTTTACTATAAATTAGCTTGTGTTGAGGCATGGATCTGAAACCAAAATCTTTAAAAAAAAGTTTAGTAAGACGCAACAATGTTGCTATGGTGTTTGTAAAGGTGACTCGAGGTATACAGACGAAGATGGCATGAAAGATGTATCTTTATACCCTTTCCAAGACCAAAAACAAATGAACATAAGTTCAAAAAGTGGATATATATAAGTGCATGTGGTCGGCTGTATTTTATTATTGACAAAGCAAAAAATTAAAAAAAAGTGGACATGCAAATTCAGTTGATATTTTGTTGGAGGAAAAGGACCTACAGAAGGAAATCCAGGCCCTATTCGAGCCTCTTACATTCCGCTTTAGGTATAGAAAATTAAGTCAATCGTTTAGCTGTAGACTTTTTTTTGCATGGCAGAATAGTAATTTTGCTGCACCTATATAGATTTTCTCTTGTGAATTATGGTACTATAAATTTGGAACCATTTGGCCTAATCAATTAATAATAATGTCCTTCTCGTCCCCAGCTTCAATACCTGCCTTGCATCTGAAAAACAATTACAACAACAACAAAAACAATACATTTAATTTCTATATTTGATAAAATATACTTAATGACAATGAACAACAGGAAACAGATTGAACCAATTCATTGTCACATTTAGCAAAAAGCGTTTCTTTTATTTTCGGGATACAGTTTTTATTACGCAATAACTTTTTATTATAAATAAATTTTCATAATTTTGGTATCTAAATTACTGCAATGCATTCGGTATTATGAAACTGTGAAAAATGTTGATAATATGTATATTTTCCTTGTCAAAATGCAATTATCCCCACCGTACGTTTTTATTGTCCTTAAGTATATTAACTTAATTACTGGTAAGAATACCTACATACATAATTAGCCATATTAATTTTACAATTTTGTAAACATAAATATACAGACAAGATTAGTCATGATACATCATAAAGATACTGAAACTGCACCTGTTTCTGACCACCTCCAGCTCAAGATTATATAATGCATGCTTTAACTGCTTGATATGAAAATACTATGAGAATTTCTATGAATCTTTTCAATTAATGCTTGCCTTTTCCCTGACAAATTTAAACCTTGACAATGTAATCAAAGTTTTAGTTAAACATTTGAATGCTCAGGTTATGTCAGATGAGCGAAACTTAACTCAAGGTTCAGCATTTTCTGTTAAATTTACAGCAAATATCTTATCACAAGGATCCGTTGCTTCCTAGAAATCTCTTGTATCATGTGGTACTGATAACACAAATTGATGACGTAGCTGTGAATCCTTCCTATTGAAAGGTTCTTGTTAACCTTTAACAATTTCATTGTGATCAAAGATTTCTTACCACTAATGTGGATTGCATAAAACACCTTTTTACTTTGTATCATTTAATTTCAACATCTATTTATGTCAGAAGTTCTCATGTCCATGTTTTGTGATATCTAGTCTAATTAAACGTTTTTACTACATTGCTTAATTTATGTGGACAATATCCATTTCCCTCTACCCAGGGATCTTTCATCCATGCTGATATTCTTCAAGATATCATAATCACATCATTGCCAGTCATATGTGATATTCAATAAAATTTACCACGTAATAAAATATATAACTACTTATACTTGATCTCTTTTTCATATCATAGGTCAAACAACTATTCACTTCATATCTACAATCACATGGATCCAAACACAACTTGGCTCAGGGACATTACATCATTAGCATGAATGTCGTCCACATATAACACGTGTGTGTTATACTTTTCTTGTTTTCAAATGATTAAGTAATACGCAATGCAAACAATTTACCTCGTACTACACGGTTCCGACAATCTGTCTAAGAATAACAAAAACAAAATATGTGATATATCCCAGATTGCCCGCGAAAGTAAACACATCTGTATACTGGTGAAGTGCATTTCAAATTTATAGTAGTTCTACTGAAAAAGAAGATTTAAACTTTCATCCAAACTACGTTTTTTCCTAAATTTCGAAACTGCATAACAAGTCATTTCTGGTCATAATTACATGTATGTCATTTCATAATATACCATTTGCTTAAACGCTAGAAATGCATTATTACTATTTTTTTCCCTCCAGCATTACTGTGATTCATACGACTTAGCTTATCTGGATTGTTTTGTCTCTTTATATTATATTTATTGCCAGGATAATAATTTTAAAAGCATAAAAGCATCAGATTTGAAATTCTCACAATATACTGATCTATGTGAGACAGAGACCATCGCTTAAAAACATAAATCTGCCTCGTCTATTGTAATGTTTCCGGGCCCTTGCTAAATTTTATATATAAATAACTCTGCAAGTATAAAAACACAGACTTAAAACTTTGTTAGTAGGACGATCTTAGTGAGAGAGTTTTGTGGAATATATGTAAACCTTAATATTAGGAACATGCTTATTTAAAATAGGAAAAAAATAAACTTGATAAATATAAATAAAGCTTCGATTTCACTGATGTTGAACGCAGGTAATTGTGATTAAATTTTGGATGATCAGTCTACGTTAATTTATCTGTCTGCTTATCGTAACACTCTGCAGTAGTTTAAATGCCGGAAATTTTACATTTTTTTTGTTTCCAAAGCAACAAATTTCAGTAACTTTTCATTATTTTCTATTGCTTTGCATATCATTTACATTTACCGTTGATGCATTCATGTTTTGTAACGTTTCCGTTAAGTACTCTCGTTAATTAAACTCACAGTTAAAACATTTCCTTGTTGTAATTAATGAAATCTGTTTTTTTTTATAAATCTCAAGGTCAGTAGAACATATATGAGTTATAAAACAGATAGAAAAATATAAAAAATGAAATATATTATATCGTAACAGCTAGCACCATTTTAATAATTTTGGTATGCCATCGGTTAGCAAAACAATTCAATTCCAGCTTAATGATGTATGGTAGGCCTAACGGCTAGAGATAACTTGGTAGATAAAATGGTTCATTCCAAGAAATGGTTAGAGATGAGCTGAATAAAAAAGGATTATACTCGGTTATATTTTGATATTAGTTGATATTAGGATTAATGTATGCTTTATTAGAGTTCGGGGTTTATTGATGAAAAGTTTGATTAATGTACCATGCTTTTAAACTTATGTGTAGATCTACCAAAAACAGTTTATTCCTGAAATACGGATATGGATGTTGATAGTTCAAGCCCAGTTATATTTTGAGAATTTGAAGAGCAGAGTCACGCAGTAATATTATTTTAGTCTGTTATAAAACTATCATAAGTTGTACTTGTTTTCTTTCTATATAAAGTTTGTGTTAGCCGCTTTCCGAAACTTTTATTAAATTGTAACATATTATGCCACTATTTGTTTAGCTTATGCTAGACAGTTGGTTCCCCATGAGTTACCAATATTCAATCTTTTAGACTACGGTAAAACATTCAAACACTCTTCTAAAGAAGTGAAGTAGTCAAAGTCTGGTGTAACTTGCCATATTTAACTTTTGAGAGTGTAACATTGCATATATTTATTTGTAGAACTAACAGCAGGACAACAAACCTCTGATCCGTCGGAACCCTTATTCGAAACATGTGCGACCTACAATTGTCCAGTGAATTCAGTGTGTGTCGATGATCATGGATATACAACTTGCATTTGTAATCCTGGGAAAACTGGTACGTCAGCGTCCTAGTTTTTGCTACCTACTTTCGATTTGTGCATTGATTATGTCGGTAAACAGCTTTGTAGCTTATGTTCTATTATATGTTGACTAATACCGACAGTAAAAAGAATTTGTATTTATTTTTGTATTAAAAAACCAGTTTGTTAGCAATTAAATTTTGTTTATGTAAAATGTTGATATTGGAAATCCATGGAACAAATCTTAAATGAAAAAACCCAACATCAGCAACAACTAATGAATCATTTAAAGTAGAATTTGCTTCCCTTGTCAATGCTTACACTAAAGATACTTATGGTTTCATGACGAATGACATTGCATGACATATTACACATTAATATACGAGCTTATGTTTATAAAATCAAACGTAACCAGAAATGTTGAGGCTTAACAATTGCATAACAATTTTTTTCTTAGGAAAGCGAGCATAGTGTATCTTTCTATGAGCAGGTTAGATAACCTACGTTATGTACTTCCATTACAGTTGATCGATGAAAAAAGCGGAGAAGCCATTTCTGATTCGTAATTTAATAAATCTTTTTCAGGATTTACCTGTGACATAGATGATCCATGCTTGGAAAATAAAACCTGCCCAGTTGGAAGTCTGTGTTACGGAACTTGTGAACCAAATGTGGTATGTGAGGCAGCAACAGGCACGGCTCACTGTAGGGGCTGTGTAGCGGGATGGACAGGCCTTCACTGCGAAGTGGACGTGGATGAGTGTAAAGGTGGGTATGGCCAATTTAGCAGTTGTGTCAGCAGTTCAGTAAATATATTTTAATCATTTACAGTATATAAAGAACAGTTGCTTTAGTTCGGTGTAAAGCCACCTATATCTTAATTTAGCGGTTGTGCTGCACTTTTTTTTCCTTTTTTTTTCATTTCAATCGACGCAGGTGAAAGTGAAATAGATGTGAACATAGAACCTTCAATATGGTATTACAGATTAATTTCACGCCATAAACAGGGACATACTGTCCAGAGATCAACTTAAGAATTTGCATTAAACGAGAAAACAATAGACGAATTCCGACATAGGGAAACGGTTTAATCGTAATCAACTGCAATTAATTATAAGTTGTTCGTTTCATCCCAGAAAAAACAGTATTTTGTCTATTACTTTTTTATTACACTTCGATAACTTGGGAAATAAATTTAAGTTGGCCATATATGTTATCTGACTCCTATTCTGTCGCAAAAGCAGAGCAAGGTGTTAATCGTTTTGACGAAGTGTAAATTTAGTTCTATTATTCGTTATTAGGCTGTTGTGAGAGCTTTACATGTTTCGATACTCTTCTCCCAGTGTTATGAAGATAATAACATTGTTATGAATGCGAAGAATAAACTGAGTGAATCAGTCCACGTGTGCGTGTGTGTTCGTGTGTGAGTGCGTGCATGAGTGTTGTTTTTCGGTTCGGTTTCAGTTACATTTATCTTTCAGAGAAGCCTTATCCCTGTATGAATGGAGGAGGGTGTATCAATACTAAAGGAGATTTTAACTGCTCTTGTAAAACAGGGTGGACTGGAAAAAACTGCAACTGTAAAAAAGGTGAGAAACCAAAATATTCATGCCATTTTTATCTCATTTATATTATTTATAACGACAATTAAACTTCAAACGAGTACGCTCTCCTGTTAACATGCGAAGTTTCAACCATAATATCACTGATATCCATAATAAACAGTTGCAATTTTGCTACAACATTCCTTCAGGAATATAACCCTTTCCTCCATAGATACACCTTTATTGCGTGGGCGAACAGTTTAGATCCAGATCAGCCGGAACTTTCGTTCCGTCTAATCAGGATCTAAACTGTTCGCTTTCTGATTCGTTAGGTTATTACTGACCAAAATGCGACCAGTGCAGATCCTGATCAGACAGCACGGATGTGCAGGCTGATCTGGATCTACACTGGTCGCACATGCGTAAAAATGCGTAAATATGGAGGTGGGGGATAATCTTAAAATAAGACTTGATAATCTGTGACAGATAGTTAACGTGTGTTTCGTGTTGAACTGACTTTAAGTTTTAATAATATTCTCACTGTAATTTATAACCCAGAAACACAACTTAAATAATATTTTTTTTTTAATTCTGCAAACATATTTATGTTGATTAAATAAACCAAAACAATGGATCTCTTGCTCAATATTTTAATTAGGTCCGCCTTGTCAAAGTTTCTTCCTGAATAATTGCTCGTCATTCGTTCGAACAGTCTTTCATATTTCTCATTTAATTCAATGATACTTTTATAAGAATTAAAATATTTGGGTTTGTAAATAATTAAATTGATAGTTTATTTGTTTGTTTACCGTTAAACGAAATATTTTAACTACAAATGCAAAATATTTTAAATGTAATTAATGTTGTATACACGTAATTTACAGTATAAACAAATGTTCGAATTATTTCAGGATCTTCTTGTGACTTCGAGGAATCAAAGGCAGATGAAAGCAAAAAAGGAAACAGTGCTGAACAAAATATTTGTAGTTTGTTTCTTTTAGGGGCATCTTCATTCACGTACTCTATGAGTCATGTCTTGTAAAGTTGTTGCTTTTTTTCTTAAAGCCAACTTGTACATAATGAAAGACAAGTATTATTTTACATTGACATGAGATTTCCGTTCACATCACTGAAGTATCAAAGTCAGACTTGTATCTTGAGCTATTCTATGTATTGCGGTTCAGGAAGTTATTATAAACTTTGAACGTTAAGCTCTTCGAAACCGGAAGTTTCAATAGATCTATATGCTTGCTAAACTGTTCAAAATCTGTATCGACATAGAATTAAGCTACGTACGTTACTTATGGATGCGTTAAAGGATCTCGAGCCTTCTAAAACAGCTCTACTTAACAAAGATACAAAGTTTTGTAAACCAATTCAAAAAATATTTTACCAAGTGACACTTGCTTGTAAATAAATTGAAACGAGATCATTTTGATATGAATATTTGTTGTCTTCGTGAATATTTCTGTGATTTAAATTTTGAAAAAAGAATAATTTGAAAGTAATAAGCAAGTATTTATGAAAAATTTTACTTCGTTTTTGAGAAAAATAAGTGTCTGTGCCGCCATGTGTAAAAGTCTACTCTCACATTCAATTGCGCTGTCTGTTAACGTCCTTTGAAGGTCGCTTAGCTAGATACTTGTCTATGTTATAGACCATTCGCCGCCTATCAAGGAATAGTGATAATCTTAAAAAAACGAATTGAATGTTCCATGTTCAACCGCATAATATGCAAACCATCGTTTATGGATGGATCAATATTGTACTGTTAACTGAGTTAAATATTGAGTTGCTAGGCGGCGTGTCCAGTAATACGTATTTCCGTTAAAGTCCATTGGAAAGCTCTATCAAACCGAGCCTGAATGTTCAAAGTCCCCGACTTAAAATTAATAGTATTGGCTTTTGTGAAATTAATACAATTATGAGTGTAGGCGCTTTCTATTCTCTGATTTTTTTCCGAATGTGGCTTTTGTTGATATACATGTTTCGCTTTTGGGGACAGAGTGTTGAACATATTAAGTCAAAGAAGGTTTCAATACAAAATGTAATGTGTAAATGTGTAAATCATGTCCTCGTAGTCCTTAGATAGTAATAAACTATCAAGCCATTATTATATCAATAATCAGAGGAAAACAAACTATTTGATGACAAAATTAATTTAACAAGACGAAGGAAATAGCTTATTTAGCAAGTACTTGCTGCAGACTACTTCTGCATTATTCATCGAGCAGAGTTTAACGGAGGACGTCAAAAAATCTGAAATCTGCATATCAGGAATCGCCACACTCACAAAACACAGCCTCTCCACGCAGCGAAAAAAGATGAGAGGAAATGAGAGCATATTGTTACAAGTATGTCTATTCAATGTTACAAGTATGTCAATTCAAATAAGACGCCACAAACAATTAAGGAAAAAAGAGGACCCTCTAAGTGCATAAATGATGAAGTATTTCGCAGTCAATTTCTTCAAGTGAATGAAATGCATCAAGTCATTTTCTTTATTTGAGTGTCTCAATTTGTGCTTAAATTATCACTGATAACATCTGTGTCCGAGGAGCTGCAAACAACGATCAGATGCTGTCACACCGATGATTTTTATCGCCGCCTTGACTTTTCCTCTGCTGAAGTGCCGTCAATCTCCTCCCTTAACTTTTGTTGATTTTCGGCCAGTAAACTTTGGACAGTTGTATCACTATTCACCTAAAGGCAAATTGAAACAAATGTTTTCAGCAATAATATTGGAAAGGTCTTATAGATATAAGCTTTTTATCATTATGGTTTCAAAACAAAATAACAGCAATGACGACGAACGCTTCCAGTATTCCTCTCGGTATTTAGCCCTTGAATTTGGGTAACGTAATCGTCTGAGCGCCTATACTTCTCGCGAAGTACTCTCGAAGCGGTGGTACACACATATCCAGTTTCCTTATAATTTCAACAGAGGACCCCCCCCCCCCCCCCCAAACAAAGATTGTCAAAAGTTCTAAGTGCACACTTAATAAATGTTGATTTTCCGATCTATTTTATAGAATCTTTCAAAACATTATAAATTATAATTAAGGAGTATCAATATCCTATTAACCCACACAAACAAACTGGAATCTGCTTAGCGCAATTAAAAAATAAGAACATGTTAAGCTCACTGGTACACAGATTGCAATTCTCAAGTAAATAATCATTGCATCCGCTATAAGTTGTGATCATTTTTTCATCTTTTTATCATCAAAATTTGATGTAAATCTCAAGGAAATGTTGTGGTTTGTCATTTCATTGCACTTAAATAACTTCCTGTAGCTTCTTAATGGTCTGATGGGGACGATGAGCAAACACGCTCTTGTCTATTTTATCCATAACGTGATAACGCGGATGTCAAGAAGAAAATTCTATTTTCCTCACATTGGTTTTCTCCAAAAGTGTTTTAGTGGTCTAGCGAATTGGGACGATGCAATTCTCTAAGATGTGTATCAGCCTTTTCAAAAGAAAAAAAATATTTATTTCGATAAAATAGACCGGTAATTCGGACGGTATTTTGTCCGAATAAACATGATTTCGATTAATTCGGTTTTGCAGTTTAGTTGATTTCTTTTAATTTCAGTTTTAGAGTTTTGATAATTGGGCCCTTATCAAACAAATGCAATACTCAAATTTTCGTTTTTACGTTATTTTGCGTAAATATTTAATGACGTAAGAGAGTAACGTCAACGGTCAACGTAAGCAACGTTATCAATCTAGAAAATAATTTCATAAGAATGTTTTCTTATTATGATAAAATATGCAAAAAAGAGGCATTTATTTTTTATTTACGAATAACATCAGGATGTTTTATAACAAATTAAAAGTAGTGCCAGTTAAGAGCATTTTGACGGCACTTTCGTGGCTAACAGTCGTCAAACGTTCCACAGTTAAAAAACTTTGGTGTGTGTTTTTAGATTGTCCGATGTCGGTAAACATGCGGAAAAGGAAATCGGATGTAAAAAGTTCAATTTAGGGGATTGGGCATAAAAAGCGTATGCCGACGTAGATGACGTACTACGTAAAACAAATGCACAGTTTTCAAAGAATGTTTATTGTTTGATCATTTTTAACATAATGTCAAACTTTTTTTGTATTATGATAATTTTACATTGAGATATTCAACAATGAAAAGTGTGCACTTAGAACTTTTGACGAGTGTATATCAGAATCGTTATGGAAAATTTCAAAGGTGAAATACGGAAAAATGTTGCTGCATTCATTTTTCAAACATACTCCTTTTCCTTTCATTTCGTTAACCTTGATGAATGAAAAGAAAAGAAGCGGATCTGAGAATATAAATTATTCGTATCACATGGGCCACCAAAAGCAAAATATCAGGAGGTATATATCCTTGGTGATTGTACAATATCCAAAGCTTTTCTGGCTGGGATTTTGATACCAACTAATTGTACTCTCCTGGGTAGAGGCAATATCATTACAAATGCCAGAATTATTGAAATAAAAGTATTTCGGAATATTACAGACATGAAAAACTACTTTCAAAGGACGCAAAATGATACCAGCGCAGAATCTACGGTGATAAGTTTCAAAACGAATCAAACTACGCTATTGGTATATTGAAATAGATGAAAATGGAACTTTTAAAGTTAGCAAACATGAAAAATATTGTAGTATTGCGGGCTCGGTTTGATTGAGCCTGTTTGCGGAATTATTGGAAATGCACATTACTGCCCACGCCGCCTAGTACCGGGTTGAGCACAACCTAATATTTGCACAAGTGCAACTTTGATTTTGGTATGCCCAAGATGGAGTGCATATGACGACGAACATTGAACCTTCACTGCAGTATTTTCAGACAAATTCCATTCAATGATAGAGCTGCTTATTGTCTCCAGATGACAGAAACGAGAAAACAATGTGCGGAAGTAAACAGAATAGAAATGTGAAAGGGGATCTAGGGGATCTGAGACTATAAATCCAACTTATCACAGGGAACACCAAAGGCAAAAATGAGGAAGCTGGGTGTATTCAATGCGATGAGTAAACAAATTATTCAGAACTATTATGGATGGGTTATAAAAAAAACTCCTATATAAAACCTGACCGTAATATTAAAACAACATTTTTGAAGTTCTTAACGGACATAAAAATCGTGCTCAACGACTTTCAAAGGACCTAGTTAATAACAACACTGAGGCATTATTTTGAAAGTTAAATACACCTTATCAAACCAGTATTACCTGTTCTATAGAAGAAATATTTAGTGAAATCACCACTGACTCGTCGTTATCCCGCATCGCTTCATCGTTTGCTGATAATTTATCATCTGTCTCATCAGTTTTGGTGGAATTTGTTACATGCAAGCCCACAGACAGACCAATAATGAGACCAACCAAACAAACCAGTACCTAAAAGAATGATTTGGGGGATTTAAGAAAGATTATTTGTTTATATACGTTGAAGATCTTTTGCCAAGATTTCTACGTTTCTTGTCATGTTAAATTATCGTTTTGTCATTGAAGTTATTGAAAGTAATATCAATCTCGTCAAAAAAAATTGAGTAAAATTAAATTAAATAAGTATCGTCAAGTTTCTATTTATTTAACTTAAAAAGTGAAATATGTATATCAGGATTAGCCACATCCAAAAGACTCAGCCTCCCCACACAGACAAAAAGTAGGGAGAAAAACAGAAATTAGGTTATAAAATCATCAATTTCAAAATTGACCCTACAATCAATCAACGAAAATGAGAACCTGAGGGGTTACCGCCTTGGAACGGTCAGTGGCAAAACCATTCGCCACTTGAGGTTTAATCCAGTTTCTATGGCGCAACAACATCTCAATTGCCCAAACATATAATCATATGAACAAACAAGTACAATTTGCTTTGGTGGATTATCTCCAACCCACCCATCAAATTGACCTTACGCTGGCCGTTTGACTGACAGTGCAATTAACCAATCAGAGTATCGCGCTGATAAACCTTGTTACTATCCGCCATTTTGTCCGTCAAACTGACCAGCTTGTCTGACATCAAATGTTCAAGTTTATGTTTAAAATTTCATTAATAATGGTGAAAAGGTGCTGCTACGACCACTGCAATTCTGACACTAGATATCCGGAGAGGCAAGCGAATGGAATTAGGTTTATTCCGTTCCCTAAACCAACAACAAATGTGGAGAAAAAAAGCTAAACATATTGATTAACTTATACATCTTGGGACTTTTTAAAAATGATTAATTAGATAAAAGATATTTAGGGGGATAATTTATTCTAAATTTCAAATGACCATGGTGGTTTATGTTTTAATTTACATCGAAAACTTTATTTTTTGATAAAGCTTAAAAGCCGCATCAAATGATTGTTATAATACGATAAAGATAATAAAGATAATTTGCATCTGTCAATCGCGGGCCAGTATTATATTCGTTGCCATCTCTAGTATTGTATCATAGAGTTGTAATATTAATCAATGTAATTAAAATTATTAAAAGGTTCACCACAATTACCGTCATTAAATCTAGTTTTGGTATATCATCGTAAATCGCTGGTCTCTAAAACATTCACTCTTTTATGGAAAATAACAAATAATACTCTTTAACTATAGTATTATAGTAAAACACTATTCATTAAGTGTATATTTGTTATAAATTCTTATGATTAAATCAGATATAAATTTGTTAAAACCAGCAAAATATTTTAAAATAATAACCATTTCAAGTGAATTAACAGGTAGGGTATACTAGAAATTTGTTTTTCACGGGAGAGGTAGAAATGTCTTTAATAATATGGGTTGAAATGTCTTCAATATAAATTTAAGAGTTGAAAAATAAATATGTTTTCATTTTATGGGTTGAAATGTCCAATGGGATAGGGGTTGAACAGTCTTCATTTAAGAGGTTGAAAAGTCGATGGGTTAAAAATTCTTCGTTTTGAACGATGGGTTGAAAATTATGTCTAGCGGTTGAAATGTCCGTCACCCCTTAATTCTATTATGTTTCCCACATCGTGTGTTATTAAATCTTCCAAGTAACATCCTGATATAAAAGCTTGTGCTTTTTGTTTCTTTCGTGACGATAAGTTACATTTTAAAGTAATTTATTCCAAGATAATCAGGTATGTTTGCGAGCGTAGAGACTCGATTAGCCATTTTGTTTGACGGACATCGGAAGAGTTGTTCCGCTTGAAAATCGGTGGGCGCGGTTATCGACGCTCCAGCGTAAGGTCAATTGACCATGTTGCATGCAAACGCACACAAACATAAAAAATAGAAGCTTATAACATTGTCAAGCAAAAAGGTGAGTACTTAATAACACTTATACACAAATAAATTTAAAATTCCGTCTCACCACTGCCATCGGAATAAATCTTGTTTTCTTTCGCTTTACCGTTGCGCACTTCCGCTTGTATTTTGTGAAGAGCTGCAAAGGAAATTGGATGGTGTACTGCCTATATTTGGTATTAATCGAAATAGTATTACAAATTGAGAACATGATTTCCCAATGACGTTCGTTTTTACGCCTAATAAACCGCCACTTGTCGATTAAAAGCCAGAGAACAAAATACAATATTCACGGAAGAATGATATATTATGTTAAACATATCCTGATAATTTTGACAACTATAGGTCGACCAAGCTAAATTGGCGAAGTTTACAATTATTTATAGAATGTAAACACGGGTTAGGCAAATTTACGCGTTAAACGTACTATTTTGCCTTTTCATATCACATCGCCCTGAAAGCTCAGTGGCTAACGCGACCGGCTGCCATAGGCTTAAGTTTTTTTCGACACGGGTTCGATTCACGCTGACACACGGCTTTTAAAAACATATTTAAGATTTATGGTTTTTTTTTTAAGTTTTACTGCAGTCATTTCAAAGTATTATATGTATTAATCTTCAGTTAATTTTATCGCGGAAATAATTATTGTGTAAAAATTATTTAAAACATGTGAACAAAAAATAAACATGTTTCGAACCTACAACCTATAACAGCGTTTCTACTATTGCATTCTAAAGTGTTTACAAGACTGCGTCTTAGACCACTCTGCTAATGGGACAAGTATTGGGAGCTTTACGCTTTATATTTAACAACGATTAAAATATTATTTCATTGTTTTCATGTAACGTAAATGTAAACACGCCAATGTAAACATTGCCAAATTACCGCTGTCTGATAATAAGCGAGCTCATGCAAATTGGCAATTCTTCCAGTAAGTATACATTTCAATATTTGCGGGTAATTATTAGCATTTAGCAGCAGCTACAACACAAAAAGATTTCAGATTTTGACTTTTATAGCATTTATTTTAGAAACATTTAAATAAACGTAAGTGACTGTAAATAATAATAATGCTGGCATATTCTCAAACGCAGTGTCCGTTCTACCCCCCGAATAACAAGTTAGGAACAATCAAAGGTGCTTATAATGCTTATAATAAAGATATCTATTAAAGCCCCAGCCCTTAACTTAAGTAAGAATATACTATTGAAAAATCATATTTGTCCATATAGACTCCAATATATAAACTCTCTAACAGAACACAAAAGGTCCGATCGAATTCTTTCTTATAGACGGGATTTTTAATGATATTGTTAACTTATCGTTAACGAACTTTTAAGAAGTTAAATATAATGTAGCTATATTTAGCACCGACGAAGAGACCACTTCATGCGCGGACCAAATTTATTTTAGTAAATCAAAATTTTATTAGCCCGAACTAATGCTGCAAATTTGTGCCCGGCTATAGTTCCAAATACATGTAATATTTCATACAAGAGCGGGTTAAATTGAAGTAATGCCGCTTTAGTAAGATATTGTTGGTGAGTTAGCTCTCTGAAAAACACTTCATGCACATAAATATTGATACAAGTGAAGACTTTCATATGTTCGGAAATGGCAAGAAATATATCAGTTCTCTATGACATCACCACTTTGATGAACTTATCACCTTCTTATGCGTCTTAACTATGTTAATGTGTTGCAACTTAATTTAAAAGTTCCGTATTCAATCATAGAGTAGGCTACACTATAATTATAGTTCATGTATTAAAACATTCCTGATATCATTAGTGATTAGAACATGTCAGATATGCATCCGTAACTAGTTACCATTTTATGGTATTAAACTACTGTAATACTCTTCAAAATGTAAACCATATGTACAAAGTAAATAAAGGTACATAACTATGTTACTTTGCGTTATCACACTAATTCCTTTTGACATGATATCATGGATTACTTACATCTTCCCTTGATCCGACAAAAGAAAAATTCTCATACTTTGCACTCTGAAAGCATAAAAATGGAAAACATATTCAGTGCTTGTAGCCTTCCAATGTCCTTTTTACTTTTTAATTCAATTCCAATTAAAAAGCCAATAATTTGAAATGTTTTAAGTTTTATACAAATAAAAATGGAGACACGTATCTACACACTCATCTAAAGTTCAAATTAGCCATTTATTGCAAACTTTAGTTTCAAAGCGTCCCTGTGCTAAAAGGGTAAAAAATTGTGTTGTCTTGGAATCAATTAGTCTTGGTCTTCTTTATTGATTGTTTTATTAAATAATTTAAAACATCGATTTACAATGAAAGCTTTAAAAGTTTTACATTAAAATGGAGGTTATTATATAGTCTAATTTATTCAGTTCATAAAACTGATGAAAAGTCCTGCTGATATATTCTAGAATATAATTTTTAGTTTTAACTCAGACATTCTTACAGACTTTCTTCTGTAAAATTTTAGACATAATATACGGGTTATTAAAAAACTGCATTTAAAACAAACAAAAATATATAATTATTCTTAAATCATAAACCTATCAATAAAGCTATGCTTGGTCAGAGTTTGAAAATTATCACTTTTAACTGAGTTTAGAATCAAACTTAATAATTTTCTTGATATTGGAGTCTGGTTAAAATGGTTTTCATAAATTATCCTTCATTTAAAACACAGAACATTATGTTTCTTTATTTGGCTGTAATTTAATTATTCGATCGTTGAACTATTCCATCATGTTAGTATTCCAGATTATCCTAAATGAATTATTAAATTGTAAAGGCATGATTTAATTAATTGTTTGTTAATTACATGTTAAGAACTACTTACGGTATTTAAAGTTTTGTTAAAATCATTATTAATATTTTACTTACGATTGCCATCTTTAAATCTGCGTTGTGTATTGGATCACATGCTGCCTTTTAATGTCCATTATGCGATAAAAACCTGAAGTTTCTTATCTACTAACATTTCAATTGACCCGTGATTGAAGTCAGGTCAGGTGTTACTCGCGAAGTGTTGCCATATTTAAAGGAATTTATGATCATGATGATTTCAAAGCATCAAAATATAAAAATAAATAAAAATCATTTGATAGTATTTAACATGCACCTAAATTTTCGCAAAAAGATCTAAAATATGTTGAGAGACAGATTCATATATTACAATTAATTTGAATTAAATCTTTTAAAGCACGTGTGAGGTGTGGACGAGCTAGTGAAGGCACGGTGACGCAATTTTGAGAGTTCTCTGATTATCATGCTGTGGTAAGTCTTTTATAAGTTTGCAAATTACTTCCACGTAAAAACGGTATTACGGTAGCATGTGCCTATTTGGAAACAATCTGTCTTGCCTTTTTGTTTGCACGACCTTGGCAGGGGTGTTTATGAAGAGTTTATATTGAAATCTTGTAAAAAAAAGCTAGAAACTCTTTATATTTCTTTTGTCCCTGTCATCTTTCTTGCTGATTTGACTTCAGGAGATCTGGTATCAGTAAGGTCATTGAGTACCCACCATTTTTCTTGCCAATGTAACAAGCTTTTGCATGCAACAGTGTCAAGATGATGGGTAGGTTGGAGCTGATTCACCGAGATAAATTGTACTTGTTTGTTCATATGAGAACCTGCTGGGTTAAGTGTGAGTCTAGTGCACCTTAGAACCTTGTTTAGACCCCAGATAATAATTGTCTTACCACTGACCGTTCCAAGGTGGCAAACCCTCGACTTCTAATTTTCGTTAATTGCTTGTGGTGTCTATTTTGAAAATGATCATTTTAGTATCTGTGCATTATTTCTACTTTTTGGCTGTACGGGGAAACTTTGTCTTTTGGATGTGGCCATTCCTGATACGCATATTTCGCATATTTGAAAATAAAAAGGCCTGAACTGAGGTTTGGTTTATATTTACAAGTCATCGTTTCCGCTTTTGATTAGTTGATATATGGTGTAGGATTGATAAAAAATTCTTTTTCAGGGAAATTGCAAACATTTTACTCTCTTAAAAAAATACCCTCGGACCCCTCGCGAAGTACTCAAGATATGTCGGGATCGGTTCCGGAGCTTGCTTTTATCATAATTCAGTTATAGATTGAAAATGGCAATGAGGTTTAGTTAAGTTGGGCATGTTAACTTGTTGTGGGTTATTTTTGGCGTTTATTTGGGGCTCGTATCACGAACCCAGTTGTGGTTTTACCTAGAACCGAAACTGAGTCAGATCGTTGCCTCATCGCCACGCACATACCATAACCCAACAACATATTCAGGTTTGACTACTGGTCAATGGGCTTGCTTATAAAAGTCAGTAGAATATCCTAAGAGCGTTTATAGTCGCCTCGTCACCAAACCTTTTGACCGGGTAGTACTGAGGTCTTGATGAGCCTAACATTATTTGAACTGGAGTGCCAAAAACTAAATTAAAAATATGAAATAAATGGTTTCGCCTGTGATACAGAAAGTATCATAATGGCTCAAACCTTGAGGCCGACTAAGCTATTGGTTCTTGGATCGTCGCTTCATGTGCTGGACTGGTTACAGGAGACCATAATTCTATATAGTAAAAATCGTGACAGGAACAGGACAGGATTGTTGCCTGATTCTTTTTTCCAGTGTTTGGTCGACTTATGGCATTAGAAGAATTATCTAAAAACTGGTCGCTTAAGGGGTTGCAAGCAGGCTCTTTTGGTGGGGTAATGCACACACTTTGAAGGAATATTTCATAAAAAGAGGAGATATATTTTAAAATAAAAATAGTCAACATCATTACAAACACTGTTCTGAATAACAATTTGCATATATTGTGAATATCAGACAACGCAAAAGATAAAAACACATAATTTTACAGGTTCCATTCACAAAACTGAAGAGATTTCATCAGCAGAAGTAAAATGTGCAAATGCTGATTAGTCTATCTGGCTACAATATCAGGGTGGTTATACCACGTGACTTTTTTGGATGTCGTGCACACACAAAATCTCTCGCTTCAGGTAGGTTTTTGCCTATTTCACCGTAATTTCTGGACCGATTTCGATCAAATAAAGAGCACCGGACTTCTGTTAAAAACATTTTCAGCGACAATTAACCTTCATTATCAACCGACTGCCGTTTTCTCAATCATTCAAAGACAAATTCACACTTTCCTACTGAATTTGTCTTTGAATGATTGAGAAAACGGCATCCAAAAAGTCACGTGGTATAGCCACCCTGAATATGTTGTTGTGATAATCTGACTGGAAAAGGAAACTTAAAGAAATTCGAGAAAAACTCCCATTCTGTCTACTTTCTATTTTAAATCATTTTGCTCTTACCTGCCAGCCCAATACAAGTGAAAATATAGTTTCCTTAGGCTATATTTAAGTTTGGTTACTCAGGTTTCAGGAAAGAATCCTTTATTTTTATAAACAAATACACAAAAAAAACACAAAATGTTTGCATCACAACTCTGGAATCGCTGTTTAAAATGTTTAGAAAAACACCAGAGATATTATACGGTCAAAACTTTACGGTTATCTTTCAAAATTATGTCACGTTTTGAAATAATACAGCAAAGATTTTGACCTTGAATTCGAAAGTAAACATGAAGGGAGTTTTATCGCATAATTATATAACCCGAACACATTTTGACCACAACACAATGTAGATTAAAATATACTCAATATTTTTACATAGTTCAGGTATGTGATGTTTTTGGTTATTTTCTCTGCATTTATGATGCAAAAAGTTTTCCTTTTGTTTTAGCATGTGCTTCAAAAATAGAGCCTAAATGTGTCTAAATTAAGAGTAAAAACGTCAACTGAAACACCCTAAGATAATTTCTTTTCACTAATTTCTTGCTAACGATGATGAGTATTTTCCATAAGTTCATAAAAAAACATAACCAGTTTTCGCCAATTGCAAAACAGTGTTTGTCCATCCTTATAGATTATTCGGTTCAACTGAAAAAGTAATTGTTAAAAGACTAACCAGAACATGATTTTGACGAATCGCAACAACATATTGTCCACGAAAAAAATACTTAACGTACTTAGTTCATGTAATTTTTAATGTATGTATATTTTTTCTGAATTTCAGAGTAATGATGCAAACGGCTTTTTTAGTATATGCTTGATAAATAATTTAAATAAATTCAGCGTGCAAACGTTAAAACATTCTAAGATAAATATATTTCTTCACTAAAATCTAGTTGACAATGAGTATTTTCCGGAAGTTCATTTTTGAAAATTTTGCCAGTTTTCGCCATTGTTTGTCTATCCTTAAAGATATATTTGGTTAAATAAAATGTCATGGTTGAAAGACTGATGAAAACAATGTTTGCCCAAGTTTACCAAAGTTATCAAACTGAGTTTCGAAACCAGTCTCAAATCTTGAGCATGTTTGAAAGTGTGAATTTGTCTTTGACTGAAATGAAGACTTGTCTCCATTTCATACAATCGAATGCTCGAGATTTGAGACTGGTTTCCAATCTCGGTTTAATAATCTTCAGCCTTGATAAATGTATTGGTAACCAGTCCCAACCATCAACATCTACTAAAATATCATTCATATCTGTTTGACAGACAGGCTGCAAGAATTGTTATACACAAATAAAATTTGTAGCTGCTCACCTAACTTATATTCAGGGATGCAAACATGTTGAGATAAGCTTAGAAACATACTAAAGTGAAAACTTTTTGTGAATGAATGCAGTGAGTGTCACAGAAGACAAGTAAGATCGAAAAAATTGCTTGAATTTCAGAAAAAATTAGCTAGTTTCTGAAAACAACATTATGATCGCAAACTCCAAAAGATCCATAAAATTTTAAATGAAGAATAAATGTTCGTTCATCCACTGTTTTAAACTGTGATTCTAGTCGAAGCTAAGGGGCAAATATGTTTTAAGACGAACAGCTTCCACAAATGGTAAACGTTGAAATAGCTGTATTCCAGTTATTAATTCAATATCTCTCGCTCGTGCTTCGTTCTCTAAAAGGAAAGTTCCAATGTCCTGAAACATACAATTAATGAGCACTTTTTTAACTAACCCAAATCACAATTTAAAGAAAACTATTAGGTAAAATAACTTATAAGGAAACTGCCTTACTTATCAACTTGATAATAAACATAAACTCTGGTGATAATCTTTGATTATCGCAAAGAAAACGGAGTTGATACTCTTTTTTAAAACAACAACAACTATACCTTCTTTATATTATATAAGAAATTTTCAAAACATTATTTACTATTATTAAAATTTACAAGCAAGTATGTAAACTATTATTAGATAAAAGAAACTCAATAATGCTAATGAACAGGCTCAATCAAACCGAGACTTTTCATATTTGTCGTGTTCGGTGGCTTTAAAGTTCCGTTTTCCTCTATTTTAACTAACTTAAAGCAACCCAACTATTATACTTTCTTACTTTAAAGCTGACTGCCGTTAAAACTAATGTGCAAGGTGCTTAATTCATTGTATTTTGTCTGCGCAAGTGAGGTTGATCAGAATGTTTAGATTCGAACAACTCTGAATTCTTGTACCAGACGTTCACATTCATTTTTAAAATGAAGGCAAACGATTTCCAAGTAGACATTCTTTTTTATTTTCTATTAATTTGTCATGGTAGAACACTGTATAAAGCAGCGAAACTTTAAAAATAATTGTAATTATTTTTTTAGAATACCGGTTTTGATTTTATAATCATAGGTATTTCTGTTTCCATGTTCTGTTGTATTATACTAGCATCAACTGAACACGGAAAATGATCATCATTCCTTACAAGTAGCTTCGATATACTTTACTTGAGCGAGAGAACACAGTGCGTGTAATATTACCTTGCACAGTTTAAGATTATCGCTGTGTGGAATGATGTAAGATTCGACACGATGGTTATCACAGGCTTCCAGAGTAGTGTTTGTATGACAACTTGTCAACATGACGAAGAAATGGCTTGGGAGATCTGCCGCGCTGAAACAGTGTTAGAAACACAAGGAATTAACTTTAAACCTTTGAAAGATAAAACAGGTGTAAAGAGCCAATAAGAAAGTTATTTAAAAGAGGACGTCAATGTGATGTTGGGCGAGTTGAAGTTGATTTACCATGGAGATTCGTGCAAGTTTGCTTATATGAAAACCTGGAGAGCAGGGCTGTACGAGGTTTGTACCATACCGGTATAAGATAAAATATACTTCGGAAACGAATATCCAACAAGCCGATAAACCGACCGACTGACGCACTGATGACCGTGTACACTATTTTGCTACACAAACTTTGATCGTTTTCAATATGAGCTCATGTATGTCAGCGAACAAAATATTGCATATATGCATTAACGTATACAATTAATCATAGCAACTATATTGAGAGGGCACCTTATGTTTTTGAAGTCATCTGATATTCCATCGTGGTTCAAATCGAACGCTGGACCCATCAGAATGTTGTAATCTTTCCCGTTCGCCGAGTATTTTTTCCAGATGTTATCTATTACATTTAGCCATATGCCTGAAAATAAGTATGAGGAATGTTAAAGGAATGGCCACATCCAGCATACACAGCCTCCCCACACAGCCAAAAAGTAGAGAGGAAAAGAGAGCATGGTATTACAATAATCAGTTTCAAAATGGACGCCACAAACAAATAACGAAAGTGAGACCCAGAGGGGTTACCGCCTTGGAACGGTCAGTGGCAAAACAAATTGCCACTAAAACATTGAAGGTATTTACATTTACAATTACAAAATGGCTAATGCATCAAACACTTGGCTGGAGTTTGAACATGTGTCTCATGTGAGGTTAGCAGCTACTAAACTAAATAGGTAAGTTTTTAACCTTTTCTTCTATACATATGACTTTATGGCATTGGAAATATGTATTATTGGTTTATGGTTCTCAATATTAAACTGCAGAGCTTAGTAAAATGCAATGCGCATTAGGCCAAGATATGAGCCTAGTTTTTCAAAATGCGTTTTAAAGGCAACTATCAAATTTGACAAAATTAATAGATAAATATTGCTGAATATTTCAATCATCATTCCTACATACTTTGAAGTAGATGTGATGCTAAAATATTAAATATGTTTTTTTCTTTTAAATCAGGAGTTGAAAAAACTGCACTCACTGGCATAGAACTTCCTTGTCATTCTAACAAAGCTTGATGTCAAAACTATTCGACCCGGCGGACTTCCAACAGTTGTACCACCTGAAATATTCGTATAATTGAAGTTTTAATCTCTCAAAGGGTTATTATTTGATATTAACTAACATATTTATTATCCTCTTGAATGATTGATATACAAAAACACAATTGTACATTTTAGAGAGCACAATATGGCCAGAACTGACAGTCCCTTACATGGTGAAAATTGAACTGTTTTTAATATTAAGTACTGAAAAGAAGATTAAAAAGCATTTATGAATTTATTGTCAAAATAATGTTATTGATATAAGAGCATTTACTGTACAAAGGCGAGTATAAAACGTCAGTGGCGTTATAACATTCCTCTTCACCGGCTGAAATACGCGGATCCGGCAAAGAGCAGTTGGTCTCTGCTTCTGTTAAAAGCTATCAAGAAATAGTAATAGAAACACGTTATCAATGCTTTCAATAAACTGACATCAAGCAATAGACAGTCTGCATAAATTGACGTACACAAAGGTACAAGAAAAAACAAATCTGAGATAATTCGAGTTTTCTGTTTGAAACAAAGCAAAAGAGTAGATATAGTTTGTCCCTAACATTTCATTGGTTTTGTCAACGGTCAATAAGTCGATAATTTGTGTTTCAATTTTCCCTATTAATCGAGTACTACGATTCTTGCAACATAACAAGAAATAAAATTCAAGAGCACTAGTACTTATAAACGTATGCAAGTAAATTTTATACAAAGCTAGTCATCTTTGGGAACGGCTGGTGTAAAGTGGGCTTGTTCGACATTTTTGGAGCTTTTGTTATTGTTGAGTTTAACACCCCTCTTGCGTCTAAACAAGACAGAGTGAGCTATATGAAAAGTAATGTTATGTGAGTAAGCTTTAATCAATTGTGGTAAATATCTCAAACCCCAGAAGACTTGTCATAAAATACTTTAACATACTTCTGTTTCAGGCACATTATTTCTGAACTAAGCATTGACTTTTTATATTTTTAAAATAGTACCACAGATTGACCATCCCGTGTCTGCGATATCCACAATACTATACGGAGGCGTGAATCGTACGCTGATGTGTAATTTGGTTGATAAAGTAGTGTAATATTTGGTAATTCCATTAGAGGGATTCCCAGTGGAACATGTCTGACGTCTTCTCGGAAGTTTGTTGATTCATTATAAACAGATATTATCTAAAAAGATAAAACAAAGTTAATTAACTTATTAATTAATTAAAGTTATCTTAATTTCATACATAAAAATCTGCGCATTTACTTCCCCATAGAACAAAATGGAAAACATCGGGCACTATAACTTTGATTTGTTTATTATCTAACGCGATGTTTTGCTTTTGTTTACAATGTCACTTACTTATGAATTAGCATTAGCTTAGCAAAAAAAGCAAAGAAACAGTTGTAGACACATTTACCCATAACACTATTCTGTGTCAAAGAATGTCACTTCTGTATTTAATAATGAACTTAAAGATCCTCCAGGGTTTCCATACATTTTGTAACGCAACAAAAATTATTAATGGGTTTTCAATGATTTTCTATGATATTCAACCTTTTTTCAAGTATCACGGTAGAAGTCGTGTAAATCCTGCACTATCCTGCACTATACTGATGTCAATGTGGTCAAATTCACTTCCAAATATATTCTTTTTCGCTTCGTGTGGATGCTGTGTTTTGTAAGTGTGGCGATTACAGATATGCATATTTCACTCTTTTTTTTCAATATTAAGTCGCACTTAACCTTGACAAACCTACTGACCCTAAATCAAAAGAGGTTTGAAACTTGATCAAACTTCCCTCTAGAAATTGGTTGAATTGTTCTTATGTCAAGGCGCCTGTGAGACCTTGATAATTTTTACTTTGGTAGTCTAGTTTACACATGTTTTTCTTTAAACCCAAATCAAACAAAATGCAAACAAAAAGAAACGATCGTTTGTTTTATACTAAACAATATCACAAAACGTACCTGCTCATCTGTTAGTTGCGTACAGTTATAGCCACAGTTCACACTCTTCACATAATTCAGGTATTCGTCAGAATTATGAAAAACATTGTCAGCATGCTTATATTCTATTCTTTCAAGCGAATTATTTCTTTCCCTTGGACTTATTAAGATATGGTCTAGAGCGCCGGTTGTCCCATTATTTGGAGCTGCTGTTATATTCAAAATGTCTGAAACACAACATATCAACAAATTGATGTGCTTGTACAGTACCTAAGCAACTTTTATCCTAATAAACACTCCAGATTCGTATACCTGATTGATGTATATTATATGTTACATGATAAATATTGAAGATATATCTTGTTTTAACTAAACTTATTATAATAAATGACATCATATTAAACAATAACATACCAGCAAATGCATTATACAGTTCGATGTTTTCGAATGCGGGTATGGTCAGGTTCCAATGAAAAGCTGGGCCGTAAGCAAGAAACAGTGCCTGTGTAAATGAAAACAATCATGATGAGTTGCTACGTACACTATATATTTTCTTCAAAGCAGGTTTTGATGTCAAATAAAAAGATATTGCCCATACTAGTAATCCAACCCGTACAGTACGTCGACAATTTGTAGAATTTGTAAATGGCATTCTTTTGACACCCGGATATGACGTCGCAAACAGAACCACCGACACGCGTGTCATAATTGTGAATTTCATAGATGTTTTGTTGAATTTTAGCTCAGCGTATTAAAGATTGCCGTCAAAAAGTTCTTTGAAAATATAAAATGGCAGGATTTCAAAAACACCGTTTCTATAGTGTCCATCGATTTCCCACATTTTATTCCAACTACATTTTATGTTTGTTTGTGTTTCAGTCTAGAGAACAATGTTGTAAGGTTTAATAAAATAAAAAAGTATTACGGAATTACCTCCATGCTTTTATAAATGTTATCATAACCATGATTTCCTCCACTGCATGTGTTTATCCAGCTTCTAAAATTGTAAATATAACAAAAAGTCCTGACAAAAAATTAATATTTTGCTTTTCTGTATATTTTATTTTACAAAATTAAATATACGAACACTAAAAAGTCATTCGAATGTCTCGTCGGTATTCAAATATTCGATTGTTCAAATATTCGTTGCCATCACTTACAAAAATGAAAAGTAGTAGTAGGCTTATTACACGTGCTAGCATTCTTAGAAAGTAAATTGCTGCAAACTTTTTATTATTATTATTATTATTATTATTATTATTATTATTATTATTATTATTTTATTTATTTATTAAGAGAAGGTAACAAATTAGGTTTCACCACATACAAGTCAATCTTATTTACATTTTGACCTATTAAAAATAACAAATAAAACAACAATAATGTATAATGGAACAAAGAGGTTTTTATAAATAACTCAATGACTTAAGCAAATCACTTAAACAGTGCAACAGTTTACTATGGCAACTTATACCTAATTACAATTTAAAGTCCTATAGGGAGTTATCGGCATAATTTAATGCTGCCTGCTGGAAATTTCAAAGTATAAAATTCCACTGATGAAAGAAAATCCTCTTATTTTAGATGACAATTACCCTATATCGCCATTTTATTTCAGCAAATGTCAGCCCGAAAGCAGATCATAAGGGATATTTGCTAATTTTGCTGCGAAATAGTGTTTTATTGATTTTCATCCAAGATGGCGGACTTTTGTTAACAAAATGCATGGTAGGCCTAAGGTGCAGTTTGATTACCCACCCTGATTATGTAAGAATGAGAGCGTTTTAAATGTTTTTATCAAGAATTCCTGACTTCAGAGCAACATTCCCTGATGTTAAAAAATTAATGTAAGACGAGAAGCAATTTCATCCTTACCTTGTTACTAGCCATTCAGATTCCACATCTAGTAAAACGCTGTCGATTCGATTATTATTTGTGTAGTGATGGCGCACGGGTAGAGTGGTTTTTGTGTATACGTTCAAATGAGGATCGGCACATGTCAGATTTTTCAGAAGTTCATCAGTAGGTTCTGTAAAAACATTATGCAATCGTTAAACGAAATATGCATTCTTGGAACCATAGTCATCCCAAATGATCATTTAATTGATTATTTAAACCTGCTGATGTATCATAGCCGTCGAGTGCGTGCGCGTGCGTGGGTTGCGATTCGACTTTTTTACTATCAATTAAAAGGCGATACAATTTCAAAAAGAACTCAAACATGTACATGCTACCTGGACTGTCATTAGGTGCAGGGTCTCTTATTGTACTGTTATATATGTATTGGTTGGCAATCCTTCCAAACGCCCCTTCCCAAACATAGAAATTTGAACTCAGATAATCCATATCGACGTAGTTTCTTAGTCTTACTACACGTTGACAACTTACATCATCCATTCCTGTTGCAAATAAATAACATATTATGATAGTGTAAAACAAAAAAAAAGATTTCTCAATAATAATTATTTTCTGATGTAGGTTTAATTCATTTAGAACATGACGTTAATCGGCCTAGACGAAATTAATTTAGAAATACCGAATCAATTGTCTATTAAAAGAGGCGGTCTGTCTTAGAAGTAATATTTATTACATGCGACTTAGTATTCTATTCAAAATAATAGTAATAGACAAGTAAAGAATCTATTCTGTAAAAACCAAAACAACTAAAACAATATCTCAATCCTAGTAATCGAATCTGTTCACTTCTAGAAATAACATTGTTCGTAGTTGTTCGGTTTTTCAAAATTAAATGCATGCATGCAGGAATAGCTAAATTAGATCTTGGGAATGATCCCTACCGTGATCAGCAATGATAACAAGATTAACACAGTGATGAAGATTCCTGGTGTAAAGTCCGTTCATTAATTCTCCAATTGTTTCATCAACACGAGCTAATGTGGCCCCAATCTGAAACACAGAAACAATAAAAACAGGCAATTGCCATCTAACTTGGAGTTGACAAAATTATTTAAAATCATCCGTGATAACGAAAGCCGGAGTAAATCATAAAAGGATCCTTATCGGTAACTTTAACAACAGACATTCATCACTAACAACATTATTACTGGCAATATACATAAACCAATAAAAACCAATTGCAGTTGCATAAGTTTTACAGGGTATGGTTACTTTTGAGTAATACATTTATGGTCATTTGAATTATAAGTACTGGCTACACTACACCAACGTTCACATGTTTAATCTTTTACTGTGTCAAATGAGAAAGGAAAATATTAACGGCGAGTAAACGGCGAGTACACACCAAAAACTGGTCCAATCTGGTTTAAAATAAATGATGGAGGATAAAAACAAAGAAATGTTTGAAATTCAAGCTAATCTGAGAAAAATTGGTGAAAGTAATATCATGTTTGTTCTGTGCTCAATTGGAATAATCTGCAATAGTTTAGCATTTTTGACGTTCTGTACAAAGTTTTTAAGGACGACAACGACATCGGTGTATTTGAGAGCACTCGCCGTAGCTGATATCGTAGTACTTATAACAGCCGTATTCCGGTACAAGACGTACAAGCTTTTTCTTGACGATGTGCATGAAATGGATTCAGCATTTCATTTCGATGCATATGCTGAGGTTTACTTAGAACCTCTTCATTGGACGGCATTGGGATCGTCGAGTTTTATTACAATAGTACTCTCAATCGAAAGATATTTGGCAGTTAGATATCCATTTGTTTTAAAAAGAAAGTGTACCAATATTGTTGCATTTCTGTGCATTCTTGGAGTTGTTGGATTAAGTGTTATATTGACTGTACCCAATTATGCTGCCTACAGAATAGTTCATGTTGACTTTCTAGACAAGGACGTTGCTGTGGCAACGCTTACAGAGACCGGAAGATCTGATCTGTATATGTGCACCTTCCATAATTACCTGGTCCCAATTTTGTGGTACATAATACCTGCAGCTTCGCTCTCCGTAATTAACATTCTTTTATCAGTACATGTTCAAAAGTCTACAAGAATTCGAGTCGGACTACCGAATGTCAAATCCAAAAAGAAACCTGACGATTATGATTATCTTCATACTTTCTGTATACATCGTATGCAACTTACCTAAGTGCATTTTCATGTTTTATAAAATCGTTCACCAAGTATCTGGCATAATTGAATGCACAGATATGACAAATGCAGCAGTAAGTAACAATACAAAGGCATATCTCATCGCAGAAGTGGTTACTGAGCTGCTAAATATTTTGAACAGCTGCATGAATTTCTGCGTTTACTGTCTGGTTGGTTCTCGATTCAGAAGGGAACTTGTTCGCATTGTTATATGCAAATGGAAGCGCGGATATAGAGCAGCAATGATAAATACCAAAAGTCAGTCATCATCGTTACAAAGCACACCACGTTGCACTTTGGGCACAATAGGAAATAAAGTTGGAGTATTAAGACGAATAAACTAGGGAGTATTACAGTCAACTTGAGACGAATAAACTAGGAAGTATTACAGTCAACTTAAGACGAATAAACTAGGAGTTTAGAAAATGAATGCAGACAACGGATACATTTTAAGTCTAACGAATTCTGACTTTAGACTTACTCTAGCTTAAAAACTCAGAACGATTATAAAAGTCAGTTCGTTTACTTTGCTGGAATAAACTTATACCTCTTTTTCAGCAGTTGGGCTATTTGTGCCATACTTGTGTCCGGCGAGATCTGGTTCATCAAAATATAGAGTGATGAAATCTGGTCTTTTTCCTTTTGGAAGGGACATCCAAGACAGAACCTCCTGTACACGCGAGTAATACGATACCGACCTCATCAACAGAAAAATAATATTTATGTTATTCATATACTCTTCTACAACACATTTACTTAATAATAAAATGAAATGTTACGATAGTCAGCCATACCTTCAACACTTCAGTTCAAACAATGGTTTTAATTTCACGATATATATACTTAAAGAAATAGGAACCGCAACTTCTTTAAACAAGAATTACATTTCTTGTTTAAAGAAGTTGCGTTTCTAATTTCTTCAAGAATATATAATATAGTAAAAGAAATTAAAAACGCAACTTCTTTAATCACGAAACATATTTTGTCTTAAAAGAAATTGCGTTTCTAATTTCTTTAAGTTTATATTCATAGAGTTTGTTCAACCAAAGTCTGTGTCATACAAATACTTGTCATATTACAAAATCACATAAATTATTTGTAATTTTTGATAACGAACTTGTAATCGTAAATATTCTTTAAATATTGTATTTCAACAGATCAAATTGCTTGCAGCGAAAAACAACAGAATATAAATTCAAACTGTTCACTCTGAGGCGTTTTAAAATTAGACATATTTTATTAAGCATTATTATAAGAATTAAAAAAAAACTAACAACAGTTTTCTACTACATAATACACGTATTAAATTTATATTGTGATCTACGAGTAAAATTGTTTTAATAACTTACCCATCGTATTTCTTCCAAATGTCAGGGTAAATACCTGTAATACAATATAGTTTTTTGAAAAGGCTTGAAATATTTGTGTTGTTTTTTTTAATTTAAAAATTGTTTAATAATTTACTTTATATATAAATAAATGTTTAACTTTCTTTACAGGATTCCTGTAACAATTTTCACTGCCTGTAACTTATAAGCTTCCATTATCATGGTTCAATTTATTCCACTTCTAATACGTACAATTTCGTGATTTTTAACGAACAGGATCTGTTTTTAAGAGTACTAAAACAAACTTCTTGTTCATAACGATCTTAAGATCAATGAAGTAACAGTTTGTTTCTGATTACCATAGGCGAATTCTTATCAAATTTCATTAAGAACAATAGGATGCGGCTGCTGACAATATTCATGGGCATATCAGACCCGACAAGTCCCGGGGTTGAGCGCAATTCAATATCTACACATACAAATAGAACAACTTCTTTATCAATCATTAACATGAAACCCTCAATGAGGTATTTTCAGATTAATAACATTATATAGACGGCAGCGTATGGACCAAAGATGAAAGAGTAGGTTTAAGAGAAAAAAATAGGTGGACCTTGAAAAAATAAAATTTTGACAGGGAATCCGAGAATATAAATCTTTCGTATCACATCTATCACAGAGAAGCGGCGAAGATTAAAATTACAAAGAAAGAGATATACCTTTGGCGTAATTAGACAATACATAATTTTTATATGTGCTAGAGGTAAAGATATAGAAATCTCATCCCGAGGCAAACTGTTGCACAGGTTTTGTTTTTTGTTAACTGCGCTTATTCTGGGGCAGTAATATGCATTTTACTTACTGCATATGAGTAGGTTCAGTCAAAGAAGATATTTTTGTTTTAATAAATTACCTTGTATGCTTACGTCCGATCCAGGCCAGAAATAGGTAGCGGTTCTTAAACCTTGTTTCTTCGCCGTCAACCAGATCTGTAAATTATTCAAATATTCAATTGTATGATTCAGTCTGTACAAAAGCTTAACGTTAACTACAATGTAAACAGTAGAAAAGTTTTACTCGTAGACAAAATCCGTCCGCAATTTACTAAGCACACGACATGAAATCCTTATATTTCTGAAACTTAAGAATTTCAGACCATACAAAGATCAAAATGACCATCTTTTATATAATAAAAGAAACAAGAAACAATCATCAGGCAAACACAGATATACAAGGTGTTCTTGGTGGGGTTTTCATTGTGAATGAATGTCTCATTAAAAGCGTCTTAGCAAGAGATCAATATGATCCTTTATTGCTCCTCTGAAAAACTCCAACAACTTTTGATATTGAGTATCAACATTAAAAGAAAATAGTAATATCGCATGGACAATGTGGCATCAATTGTGGTCACTTTGTTTTTTTTTCTTTCATTTTACTGACCAATCCAAGACTTATTGTTTCTATATAAAATCTCCTCTCAACATCTGGAAACGCTGGCATTACTGGCAACATAGCAAGACTATTTAAAAATACACTCAACCCCACTTTAAAGTAACGCATTAATTATAAATTCTTCACAAAGACAAAACATGGTTATCAATTTACGTCTTTGGTTTATGTTTCATAATTGGCATTTTCTGTCTTAATTGCTCATTAAATTTCTTCTGGTTATTTTCTGGTACATGTTATTTACATTGGTTCTCATAATAAGCAACTGATAAATTACTTATACTGGTAATGGCACAAGAATCGTTGAAACGGTATTGAATAACTAACAGTTTTACCAAATGTGAATATTAGCCATATAATTCCAGTCGATAGCAAGGGAATTTGAGGACTTACCGGTTCTCCACCCCACCACCTTGGATCGCTAGCAGTTTCACTACCAAGAGAAAACCTCTTTCCGATTTCCATGTCATACATATTGTTGTCGATGATACCATGAGATTCGGGGTACAGTCCCTGAAATATATGATGTTGATTGTTTTGCGAAAAAACACTCCCTTAATTTAATAAACCTGACGTTTTATAATTCATATGCATAACATTTTTCTGTCTTTTTACCTTTAATTCATTTTATTCACTTAAAGGATTAGAATGGATTAAGAACTAATGATACTTGGACTTTGATCAAATCATCAAAAAGGTTAGCCATGGTTGTGGATCGAACCCGTGACTCATGAATTGCCCTATACTGTATACCGTACTGTTGTCATACTGCATATTTTCATTCACGCTTTTTAAACACAATTAAATTTTAACACAAATCGAATATTGATCGATTTTTATAGTTATATACTGTGATAATGATCTATGAACATTGCAACAAACAAATTTCAGAAATACATTCCGCACTTGATGTGATTAAAATTAAATGTAAAGTTTAATAACATACAGTTACAATAGTGTAATGGTTAGGAAATGTCTTGGTGGGGTAAACAGATCTCATATAAGGGGCATGTACTCCACACTGACTCAGTCTCGATATGGTCGGAGTCATGTTTCTGAGCAAGTAATCCGCGCGGAAACCATCCAAGGATATTAACAGCAAGGGCCGGTAACTGAAATATAAAAAAGTCTGAACTGGAAAGTCAATGCGGCACAACTGGTGAGTGAGTCAGGACTTTGAACTGACCCTTCTCAAGTCCGTCCACAAACATTTTTATCGGTGAAACTGCAAAGGGAACTCGAGAAATGAGTTGATCAGAGTGGTAAAAATGATTTTAAAAAATAATACTTTTATCAGTATTAACGGAAAAATATAAGTTCATATAAATATTTCATGGGATTAAAAGATAAGTGACCGAAGACAGTTTATATTAATTACTCTCCCGATTGTCATTATACAGGTGTATGCATTGTGGGAAAGTAGCATTTAATTCAAAATAAATACATAGACCGAAAGTGAACACTGTTCGTAATTTTAATAAGATTTTTGCAGAAAGTAAAAAACAATAATTTCAAAATATGCAAAACTGAGGCAATTCTTTATAATGCAAGATTCATAGGATTAAAAGATAAGTGACCGAAGACAGTTTATATTAATTACTCTCCCGATTGTCATTATACATGTGTATGCATTGTGGGAAAGTAGCATTTAATTCAAAATAAATACATAGACCGAAAGTGAACACTGTTCGTAATTTTAATAAGATTTTTGCAGAACGTACAAAACAATAATTTCAAAATATGCAAAACTGAGGCAATTCTTTATAATGCAAGATATAATGGTTGCTTACTCGGAATTGCACATATCTTGTTGAGGACAAGGCTCTTCTTCCCAGGTCCGTGCAAGACTTGTTTGCCATATATCCTCCGCCAAAAAAGTTCTTAGTCTTGCCGATTTATCAATATCAAATGTTGTTAGGAACTGCAATCCCGTCAGAAGTTCTATATCTCTTATCCTTGCAACATTGTCTTTCAAGTATATGTCTGATCTCTTAAATGGAAGCAAGTGAATGCACCGCTATTACTTTCTTTTTACTAGTAATATGTCTGCATGGCAAGGCGCTGTCGCCTTAACGGGGCGGGTTCGCTCCTAGGTAGAGTCAATATCATTTGAAATTCACAGTAGCGCTATTTGTGCAGTGTTGCGGCGTAAAAGTCTCCTCGCATATATAGGCAGTATTTTTATCATTAATAAAATCCAGTAAAATGTCCCGTTACCGATGTCGTGCAGTGATGTACGTATATCAGGGCTATCCGATCAACCTTTTTGGAGGTTGTCCCGATTAGCTCAATTGGTTGCCTTGTCGGCTAGGGATAGGCGCTGTCGCCGTGACGGTGCGTGATCCCTCCCAGGTAGAGGCAATATCATTTTTATTCTAACAATGTCTGGTTTTGAGGGATTTACTATTAATATTATAGATCTATTTTAAGTGGTTAGGTATGTGTAAATTTCGAATAATGCTCAAAACGTGTGATAGCCAGACGGCTGGTATGCTTGGGTAGAACAGACCTATTAACTTTGCTTTGACGAACTAAAAGAAGATATTCAATCCTATAATTTTGAAGCTAAGCATTTGGCAATTAAAGATTTAATAGCATAACGTACGTTTATCAGTGATTTATTGCATGATGCCAGTACATTTACATAAAAGATTTAACTTAGTTGGATTAAAATTGTTATCATTTTAAGTCAACAGAGTCGTGCCATCCGTATATAATTGATGAGTTGAGTGCTAGTCGTGAGAGGTAGGTAGAAAATGAAGGAACATATTAAATAGGCCTTAAGAACACCGCTTGATACAAAATTAAATACATGAACATTTAATGTTGACACGTACGGTTTGATTACCATAGGTAATATTAAAACCAATCCAGCATCGAATGACAAGGCAGATTTTGTCGTCTTTGCTCAATATAATTTGGATTAAGAAAAAATTAAATTAATTAATTTCATTGCGTTTACTATTACAAGTGTTATAAATTCTCGCGTGTAACTACGAAATGTACAAAGATTCACATGTCCATCAAGTGATTTACAAATACAAATTAAAGAAAAATATATTATATTAATACTAGACATGCTTTAAAGTTATCAAAAAAAATTACCAGACAATTAGGAATCTCTTGCAAGTTTGGAAGAATAAAAGAAAGAATATCTAAATCTCCGCTGCATGGAAGCTGGTCTCCTGGTAGGCGACATTTGATAATGATGGCATAGATATGTGATGGAATCGGTAATTTTTTGTTGTCGTCAGCATACCTATTCAATAATAAAAAATGAAAGTTTAATAATGTAACGTCATAAAAAAATTTAGGAAGCATGCATACTCTCATTGCTATCCTCTTATGAGCGGTTAGCAGATACTGTTTCATTTACATAATCTTTCCTCCATTTTTACGGATTGGTAATTAACATTAATTTAACTTAAATGTAAACCATTAAACTTTGTTCGAAATACAATTCAGAGGAATTTCTTTAATAATAGTGGTATTTCTTTAATAACGGTGAATTATATTTAAGAAAAGAGTAAGCTGTATAATCGAATGGTAAGCAGGAAACTAACTTGGTTTTATTCCAGATTCCTTCATAGAGTCCATCGTTATTGTAGTCATATATTGTACCAACGGTAACACCTAGATCGCCGTACCGAGTTCTATAATCTTGCAACAGCTCATGCACGTATGTCCATATACCTACATTATACCAGAAAAAAACGAAAAATATCAGGATTAGCAACATTTAAACAAAGCCGCGATTAAACAGCCAAAAATGTAGATAGGAAAAGAAAGTATTTATTTGTTATAAATGTTCAATTTCAAAAGGACACCATAAACAACAGTACTAACAAAACTGAGAACACCAAGGCTTACCGCCTTGGAATAGTGATCGGCAAAGAATTTTGCCAAATAGGGTTGAAGGGGTTAATTTAGGTTCTAGGGTGCATCAACCTTAACTTGCTCCTTCAGGTTTTCATATTAACATAACTTTACATGTTGCCTGGTGAATTAAAGCCAAAGACCACACTCGACAATATTGCATGCAAAAGCACTTTCTCACACGAAACATGAAATCATAATTGCACTGTCGAAATGGGTACCCTATGACCATAGCGAGACCATACCACCAGTTTTTTTTAGCAAAAACACTTGAATCAAGGTTTACGTTCTTAAAATGTGATTGGCACTGACATAAACCATCCACGCCGGAACAAATGTGAGTGCAGTCAACAGCAATCTTGGGATGACTATTTCTTTGTGAGCAATCAAAGATGAAAACACTCATCCACAGATGCCAGACCCTGAACATCTAATGGTTTCTACTAAAAGTATTATTAACATGAAACTATTTAAGCTGGTATTACAAATGAATGCTGAGACCATTTTACCACCTTTATAAATATTTAAAAAATGCTTTAGTTCATAATTAAATTGATGAAAGATGTCTTAAGCAATAATTACCTGTGTAAAATCCTGTGTAAAGTGGCACAAGTGTAGTCGTCAGATACGATCCATTTGAAATGTCTGTTCCTGAATGTTGATAAAACCAGTAAGTTAAAGCGAAGAGAATAAAATACTTGTTTTAAATTGGTTTTAAATATGTTCTAGCATTTATGTTTTATGTAAAACCCTCAACATTTTGCACTGAGTTTGCTGACACACGAGGGAGAACCCTATGATTAATAAATATATATACCCGCTTACAAGAACATTTTACTCTGTACCGATAAAGATCAGAAGTATATAGACCTTTGAAGGCCGTTGAGCACGATACTTAGCGGCGTGGGCAGTAATAGTCATTTCCATAACTGTCCATGAACAAGCTCAATCAAACCGAGCCTGCAATGTTTTCATATCTGTCGTGTTCGATGGCTTTCAAAGTTCGATTTTCATCTACATTTGTATTTTTATATTTATCTAAATATTAAGTTGCGCTTAACCCTGGGCTAAGCGGCATGAACATAAATATGCACTCCCATTACTGCTCAAGAACAGGCTCATCAAACCGAGCCTGCAATATTTTGATATTTGTCGCGTTCGGTGGCTTTCAACGTCAAACATGCCACTAGGCGGATAGTCAAACATTATGCGGCGTGAACAAAAATATTCACTTCCATTACAACTCATGAACATGCTCAATCAAACCGAGTCTTCCGTATTTCGTATTTTTGATATTTGTCCTGGCTTTCAAAGTTCCCTTTCCATCTATCCAATGACAAAATGCAGAACCATCTTGGTTCCGTCTGTAGTAATGATTTGTATTGCTAATATCTTAATAACCACAATTTTACTATAGTGTCAAATCTAGGCATAGTCTATTATCCATGATAGCAGTACAATCGTTCTCAAATTAACAATTAAAGAAAAATGATAGTGCCTCTAGCAGGGAGTAATCTTTTCGAACTTCAATGATGAAGCATCTAGCAAGAAAAATATTGCTTGGATCCAATGATAAGCAGTTCAGACTCTGCCTATGTTGTGGGACCATCAGATTAATATCATTTATAATTCAGCTTGAACTCATGATAAAGACTAACAAGATGATAAGAACTTACCATAGACAGTCAGAGGATACATTTTCATGTCCGGGACGCTGATAGCGTCCGTACAGGTTGCCATCCTAGAAATTACTCTGCTGTCGTTAAACTTGCAGAAATTATCCACGCTGGTGAAATTGCTCTGTATCAAATATATCACAAGTTAACACATAAATCTTGTATGCTTTGAAAGTGAAACATACAAAGTAGGACATTTGATACATAGAAGTAATTAAACTGTGATTATTTAGATTTTATTCTGCAAGGAAAGTAACCCATCGAATAAATGTCCATTTTGTTCGACAGCGCCTTTGATACGTTTTGTATAGAAAATAATTTTAACCATTTCTCCTGCGATATGCATCTTATACAGTCGAGCGGATGGTATTTTTAAATGGATGCCGGCTTATAGGTCATTGCGATTCCGATTTCATCATAACTGAAAATGGCTTGAAGATTGTCAACAGGCTGGTGTTAAATTTCACCATACCGTACCGAAAAATCGAGATGTCAAGAAGGTAAAATTTCATGGACATTATTATGTAAAGGGATGCTCAAATTTCTCACAGAAGTCTTTCGCCTGAAGTGGCTAGCAGGCTAGAGTAACTAAGTTTGTAAATCTTTGTTCTGGCTTTTGACAACATGGATGATTAGTCATTCGACTACAGTATATAACAAGTATATAAAAAATATATAAAGCTTGTTACTTCACTTCAACACCGGAAGTTATGTCATGAAATGTAAAACATGCATATTCAAACAGTTTAGAAATGTACAGCAAATGGCGTGCTTACAGAACTTCGTAATAACTTTGTCACTAACACAACCGGACTATTGAAGGTATCACTAAAAGCCATGGAGTAGTTGTTTTGATGAAGTAAACAAATTACGTCATCGCTGGTAACAACAGGAGAACCCCAGAAGAACACTTCATCATCATCACTGAGAAAAATATCTGAGGCCGATAGATTCTGAAAGTGTATGACACAATCCATTTAATCAGTTTAATAAAAGAACATACATATCAATAATCATATGTGGAGCTGCACCCAAAAATGAAAATATGTTCAGATCAGAGACAAATAAAATACTTATTTAATTAATTTTGTTGACTTCAAAACGTTAAAAGGCGTTACCCCTCCTTTCACTCCAAGTGTAAGTTATTTAAATTGCTAGTGGAGACTTGCTTTGGACCTTCATGGTGGCAGCGCTACCCGTATTTCGATTTATGTGCGTTCCGTCAGTCACGCTTCCCTATTTTGATGCAAATAACTGCATATAATGTATCATGTTTGCACGTATTTCAAGCCATTGTGGGTCTTTCCTCACAATCGTATATACCGGTAGGTTCGAATTTATAGACTTTGAAATAAGTTTAGGTTATGTGATACAAGCATTACCCTTTGTTGTTCGCATCCGCATGAACCAACTGTGTCTTCTATATCTGCCTGGCATGTGTTAAAATGATTTAGATTTCCTTCATTTGATAATGCTGTGGCGTTTCTAAGCATATACCGAAGACTGCCTTGTGTGCCGTTATTTGGTGCAGCTGAGAAGTTGAGTACCTCTGAAATTGATAATTATTTCATGACGTATATATGCCTATTTTAAATATATAATTATTACTATAAATGAAAATTAAGATCATTAAAAATATAGATGGAAAAGATAACACAAATAGGTTCATTCTTAAATATACAACACGACTATCCCTAATATTCCAGATAAAATCTGTTTATCAAGAATCGATGAGTCTTTTAAAACGGATAGCGATATTAAACAAGTTGTATGTGTTACCTACCTGTCATTAAGTTGTAAAGTTCAATATTTTCAAATGGCTCTGCAGTAAAATTTTCTTTGAAAGCTGGACCATGGGCCAGGAAAAGCGCCTAAAACGAGATAATATTTAAAACATTTAAATAATGTTAATAGAACAGTTTTAAAATTATATTTCTAAAAAATATAAATAATGATTTCATTTAACAATAGTTTTAAAGTATATTTAACAAGCTTAAGTCACCTAATGTTACAATGAAATTCTTTGCATTTTACTTATTTATGTTGTGAACGCTATAAATAAAAACAATATATAAAAAATAATTCGAGTAACACATGTTGCGTTGTAAAAGAAATATGAATTGCAGCTTTAACTTACATGCATATTCTTATAAGTGTTATCCCAACCATGATTTCCTCCAGTACACCAAGTTGTAGTGTCGCTTAAATAATAATAATAATAATAATAATAATAAAAGAACGTTTTTCGCTGCGTGGGGAGGCTGTGTTTTGTGAGTGTGGCGATTCCTGATATGCACCCATTTCACGTTTTTTAGTAAACTCGATCTAATAAACTACTTTGAATAAAATAAAAATTGAAGAAAATGATGATTGAAAACTATCTCTCGTGTGCCTTATAAAAAAATAAAAAAGGTACTTTAAAAGCCCCCAAACACGATAAATATCAGAATATTACAGGCTCGGTTTAATCGAGCCTGCTTATAAGCAGTAAAGGAAGTACATAATTAATGTTGTTTGGAAGCGTAAAGTGATACTGATGTCATAAAACATTTTACCTCAGAACTATCCATTCATCTTTCATGTTTATAGAAATATCGGCAATCCTATCTGAATTTGTGAAGTGATGTCTTCTTGGCATTGTATCTTTTGTGAAAACACTCATCGCAGAATGTTTACACATCAGACTTTCGACGATTTCGGCCGATGAATATGCTGTAATGTATTGTTACAAAAGTTTAATTATATTAGAATATGTAGAATATTAAGATAACAAAAGATAATTTTAAGTATAAAAACATTGAAGAAGTATTAATGTGTAATTAATCTAAATATACATAAAACAAAATTGCCATCAACATCTAGACACCAACTCTTTGCAAAAATCATAATTCAAATGTTATACTACGAGGGTTAAAGACAAATACCAACTTTCCATAGCCTTAACTAACTTGGCTCTTCGCAGACGTCTGTGGTTTATGTAAAAGTTAAGCTACATACACGCGTTGAGGGTGTGGGCATCCGTGGAATTATCTCTGTTGTATTGTGGGAATACTTGTCCAAACGTCCGATCGAATACCAGCATCTCCGTAATATTTGTGTAGAAATCCTTTAGTCGAACCTTCTTATCACAACTTTGATCAGACATACCTAGATATAAATCTTCAATAGTATCCTGAACAAAATAGCCTGAATAGACTACTATATATATTACTACACAGAATAATTAAATGTATTGTATCATTTTATTTTTTAAAAAGGTGAAATAGGCTTACAGATATGATATTTTACGTTTTTACAAGTAAGATGAACGAGAAAAAAGTTAAGTTAAATTAGGGTAAGTCCAATTTAAAAATAATACACTACAAACATTAAACAAACAGGAACCCGCACGGAATTACCGCCTTGCATTGGTCTATGTGAAAGCATATTTGCCTATGTGGGTTTAACCAAGGTTCAACCAATCTTACCTTTGCTCAGTTAGATAAGTTTTAGAGCGTGGCTTTTTTAAAAAGTCTCTCCGTTCATTTAGTCAGTACTGTTTTCAGTAAAATAACCCGTTACCGATGTCATGAAGTGATTGTTACGTATATCAGGGCTATCCGAACAACCTTTTTGGGGTTGTTTCGGTTAGCTCTATTGGTTGAGTCGCAGGAATTGCAGGGCTGTCGCGTGACGGTGCGGGTTTACTCCCAGCGAGAGAAACTATCATTTTTCAGATATGCACAGTTCATTCTCAGACAAATCAAAGTTGCAAGATGAAACAAACCTTACCAAACCATAAATATGGCAATGTAGCGTGCACAAGTATGCACATTCATTTTAAAAGTTGCTAAAGTCAAGTACTCAAGTACTGTTTTGAGCCTACAGCAAGTAAAATCAAGAAAAAGCGTTAAATCACTAAGATATTCAGCAGTTTAGTCTGGTTTTCTACCAAAGCACCATAGCCTTTAACAACACTGATGGATGACAAGGTGGTAGGTAACAACTAGTATTGACACAAGCCTAGGGCTGATTAAGTCTCTTTATGACTCGGTTTTAAAAATGTTACAGTTCTATGAACCTTTTTTAAATGTCTGTATTCGTCGAACACATTCATTTTAATATCTATATTCGAACACATTGAACTGGCTTTTTGCTTTTATAAATTAAATGGTCCCGAAGTAAAAGGTGTTGGAGAAGGGAATAAAAGTTTACACGAGTAAACAAGAAATAATACCGTGATCAGCAAGTAAGATAAGGTTGATGCAGTTGTGAAGACCCTTCTCGTAAAGATTGGACATGAGGATGTTAATTAATTCGTCAACGGTTTCAAGCTGACCATCTACCTACAAAAGATAAAAAAGAAACTTTGAAAGCAACCGAAGTTTACAAATAAACAATATTGAAGTTATGGAGTGTCTATGTCGACCTCATATTAGTGTAGCACTGGGAATGCATACAGAGATGCCACTGGTTGACTACCACTGAATTTCTCATATTGACATTAAACATTTCGAACCATCTCAATTTATACTGTGCACAGTGAAGATAGTAACATAAAAGAAAACATTTTGCTTGATTTGGTTGTTAATGTTTTTCTTGTATTGCTTTCAACATGTTTTCAATTTGACCATGCACAATAAAGCAAAAAGGGAAATTAATACATTCATTTTCAGAAAAGATTAGTCCGCTGCATAAAACCATCATCCTGGTAAACACAGCAAATTGTTAAATGCGTTCATAAACTTTAGTTATATGTTAGTAAAAGCGTTACGTTTGCCTACCTCTTCACTGACAGGTCCACTGTTATGTCCGGCATGATCGGGTTCATCAAAATACAGGGTGATAAAATCTGGTCGCGAGTCTTCGGGAAGTGTCAACCAATCCAGAACATCATAGACACGTCGTGTATAGCCTGTTTTGCTAGAAAATGTTTAGAGCAAAATAACAAAAAGTTAGTCATTTCTAATCATGAATTATTGCAAGTTTTAACACCATAACAAACACCACATTTTATATTGTTAATTGTGTAAGCACTATGTCTGCAGTCTTCATGTTCAAATGAGTCGATATTATTTCGAACACATAGAATCTATCAGTCACTGGTGTCGCATTAAGAAGATAACGTTTATCACATTTATGTGCGTAGTGGGACGTCAGTTAGCGAGCTCACAGATTGGCCAAGCTAAGCCCAGCGGCCGTGACAGTGCTCGTTCGATTCTCGGTCTGAGCTACTATCGAAGGATTTGGTAAAAATGAAAGAATCCATCCATTGAACACTGACCGTTCCAATGCGGTAAACCCCTGGGTTCTTATTTTCGTTAATTGCTTGTGGTGTCTATTTTAAAATTGATCATTTCATTTCATGCACTTTTCTCTCTGAGTTTTTGTTGTTTGGGGAGACTGTGTCTTCTGGGTGTGGCCATTCCTGATATGCATATTTTACTTTATATATATATACTAGAAGATATTAGAAAAGCAACTTCTTTAAACAAGATATATACCATGTATTTCATGTTTAAAGAAGTTGCGTTTCTAATTTCTTCAAGTAAATATAATATAGTTAAAGAAAATAAAAACGCAACTTCTTCAATCACGAAACATAATTTATGGTTTAAGAAGTTGCGTTTCTAATTTCTTTAAGTATATTAGAAGCTCGGTATAATCGTTCGTGCTCATGGACAGTAATGGGATGTCAATCACTATCCCTACCGCGTAGCCCCGTGTTTATGACAAGTTAATATATTTGCAAATAAACAAATTCACAAATGATGTTTGTCATTGTGACAGCGATAGCGGAAGTTTAAATGAAGATAGTGTCCATGTAAAATAAAAACCCGTTTGTTTTTCAAATGACATGCAACCAGTTTCGAATATTCCCAAACTTGCACAGGTTCCTGTACTGGTTTACTCACCCGTCATACACCTTCCAAAAGTCTGGAAGAATTCCTAGAAAGAAAGGAGCACAATATCTGATAATTTTCGATAAAGTGACTAGGAGGAAAGTCAATATCCGGAAACGCAGCATTCAGGGTACGAAGCAGCTTGCAAAGTTAATAATAATGCAAATTGTTATCTACATTTACCTAAGGAACGCGTCTTAAAACAGAAGCTTAATGTAATGGCTTGTGTGTGGCTCTTATGCTCTGTGCATTAACTTCAATGTGCATGTTGTGTTGTGCATGTTCTTGCAAGCAGAACTGGCGAGTAAAAAGTGAGTATCAGTCAATTCGCCGAATCGAAGCAACTTGATTACATGTTTGTTAATGGTGAGATTGATGCATTATGACCTCTTCTGGACGGTCACCTTACAGGTTTTATCTTCGGTTGTTGTTATTCGCGTCTTACTTTAGAATGTTTATGATGAGCTCGCTGTCTTATCCATGCATTTCAGAGGCATTTTGATTTGAGTCGCAAATAAACAGCAAAAGTAGGTGGTGACGAATTAGAGCTATTTAAAAGTTTGAAGTCAGAATTAACGAGGCAATAGAAAAGCAGGAGTCACGAAATACATGCAACCTTCGAGTAACAATGATTAAATCATCAAGCATACTGCGACTAGATGAATTTATTTCGTGTTTTTTTTTCATTTTTAACTTTCCATAAGTTTAAGGCAATTATCACAATACGATAATTTTTATCCGATGCATTATTATTTCGTTTATATAAATTTACAAAAAAAACTTACCGGACCTGTTAACCTCGGAACCGGGCCAGAAGTAGGTAGCGGTTTTCAGGCCATACTTTTTTGCCGTGATCCAAATCTGGAAACATGTATTGACAATAATATCATATAACTAAAGCAAGCTCAACATTAAAAAGTATGTACCTGTATTTGTAAGAGAATCAAGTTTAGTTGCATTCCATTTGATTTTTCTTTTAGCTGCAGTATATATGAAATTTTCCTGAACAATATAATGTAAACATCATAATATTATCATGGTTTGATATAGCAATATCTTAAAATTCTCATAATTGATAAAATTAATTAAATTTTTAGAACTCAAGATCTGACAACATAGGTTTGAGAGTCGTACCGGTTCTCCTTTCCACCATCTGGGATCTTTACTTGTGGCTGCGGACAGAGAGAAGATCTTGTCTATCTCCTCATCGTACATGTTGTTAGAGATAATGCCATGACGTTCAGGATACAATCCCTAAAATATATGTATGGACTGAAATCGATTTCTTTGTTTATTTACCCTCTAGTTTATTTGGTCATACACTTAAATTTCATGAACTGATTTCATTCATCATATTTTTTTTTCGAATCACTCTGATGATAACGTTATTTATGTTTAACTCATCTGGAAAGGTCTTGAACATTCTAGTGCTAGATCAAATAGCATCTGTTTCTTTCAACGACAGGCTGTGGAATAGTTATCGGCACTACATAAAAATGAATTACTGACTTGCATAAATCTCTATGAAAATTTAATTAGGTTAGGCTTTTTCAGAGGAATTAACTCACAGTGACGATGGTATAGTGATTTGGGAAAGTAACAGTTGGGTAAACTGATCTCATATAGGGGGTATGGACGCCACACTGGGAAAGTCGCTGTATCGTGGGGGTGAGCTGACGTTCCAGGTAATCTGCTCGAAATCCATCCAAAGATATCAAAACAAGTGGCATACGTCTGAAAATAATGTTTAATTGATTTGTATGCTAACCTGCAAAACATTTGATAAACCAGAGTTTTCTCATTCAATTTAGTTTGCTAAACATAATCGCGAGTCGGTTAATTGACAAAGGCAACTTGTGCATGTTTGTTTATGATAACCTGTAGGTGCGCGCCAGAATCTGATTTCAGCAGTGTCAAATAAGTTTTGCGGCAAAACTTTCAAAGGTGAAACTTCTTAAGTTCTCTTTTTGTTAACCTATGAAATCTCTTTCTCTCCGCTATATTTGGCTGTGTAGGGACTGGTTACCGTATTTTATGCATGTGGCTTTTCCTTAATTTATAGACTTTTACACAGTTCTGTTTAAAATTAAACAAAATACCACACTTACCCAGCTTGACAACTAGCATTTACAATTGGACAAGGCAAGTCCACCCATGAGGTCGATAAAGGTGAAGGCCAAAGCTGTAATGGCAAAAATGTCCTTAACCTGGCACTTGTTGCTTCATTAAAAGACGTCGAAAATCTTAAACCAGTTAATTGTTCAATGTCTCTAATGCGCACCACATTATTTTCCAAGAAATCTTTGTGTGTCTGAAACGAAAGAAAACATTGCTAATAAATCGATTATATACTGTTAGATCATTACTATTCCTGTGCTCAAGGTTATAAAACTGAGCATGGAAACCAGTCTCAAATCTCAAGCATCTGATTGGCTGAAATGGCGACCAGTCGCCATTTCAGCCAATTAGATGCTTGAGATTTGAGACTGGTTTCAAATCTCAGTTTTATAACCTTGGGACCAGGGGTCTAATTTTCGAAGATTTCGTGGGAGAATCGATCCAGGAATTATAAACTACCAATAAAGGAAGATTCGATCATTAACACAGTTTAAACTGAGTAGCATTGACTTACTTTCTGAAACTAAGAAGTATTTATTTGGTGTTGTCTTTTTGAAACTAAGAACTATTTATTTGGTGTTGTTAGGTTTGCAGTAAGGCAAAAACGACTGTCGAAAACTGGTAAAACAAAAATTAAATTGAGATCCACGAATTGAATAACCCACGAAAATGCTGTCTTACTGATAACCACGAAATTTAATGAGCAATAAAATAAATGCATCCATATTTTATTGTTTCTAGTTTGGGAAAAATAAGTATTATGATTTATTATTCACTAACATATTAAAAAATAATGCATCAGTAACTTTTTTTTGTTCATTTACAGAATTCTAGATTTTTAAATATAGTGGGTTTATTCGATAATTTTCAAAATAATGTCTGTAATGACACTATGTTAAGATTACCGTATATATTTCTTTGGTTTGAATAAGTACAGAAGTAAAACATGTACCTATGAAATCTCAAATATTCTGTACTTTTATAAAAGTTTCAAATAACGTTCGCGCCACTTTTTGTTCAGGACTCAAATAATATTGCTTACCAAGCAGTTATTTGTCCTGTTCTGATGTGGAACAACAAAGGAAAGAATATCAACGTCTCGCTCATTACATTGTGATAAATCTACACTAGAGTTGGCACATTTAATCATCATCAAGTAGAAGTGACTTGGCATTGGTACACTGGAATCGTCCCCAACATATCTAAACAAAGAATGGTTAAGTATTAATACAATGTTATTAATCAAGTGAATTCATATTGGCCTCGTTACTGGGTCGTGGGTATTCATATTAGAACAAAGCCGAAGGCCGAGGGCTTATGTGACTGCCCGAGCCCCCAATAACATGGCCAATGTGATTTCACTTGACAATTTTATTAATTAACAGAATAAAAACATTAAATTTGTATGAAGACTACACTGGGCCAATATGAGAATTCCTGGGCCAATATTAGAATAGCTGGGCCAATATGAGATAGTTAATTAATAAATATAGTCTACAAGCAATTATTCTAAATCATATTTGAAAGATCTAACTTTCGGATATGTGGAAAGAACAAAACAATATATCTTCGTTCTTATAGAACCTGGCGGGGCATGCGTGAGATAGGTGCCTCCTATAGACTTGTTTTCTTACTAATAAGTTGATTTATGTAGTAAACAACTGACCTTTCCAATGCATTAACGCAGATTATTGTTTGTGATTTTTGTTATTTGAAAATATAGTCAAGTAGGTCTCCCTAATTAACTACATTAATTTTCACATTTCTTCAGATAATTCTGTTTGTTCTTTACAATTCTAGCACACTGATATAGCTACCTAATAACTTTTTCTAACATAATCCCATTACATGTCCTACTTGCACTTACTTTGTATAATTGGACACCTGCATATCTGCCAAACCGTCGAAGTTATGGTCGTAGATGGGACCGACGGAAATATGTATGTATTCATACACCGTTGCATACTCTTTAGCAGTGCGCCAAGCATAGTTCCATACACCTGTAATTTAAAATAAAACATCTCGGACAATATCGATATAACAGGAATAAAAGGCAATTATATTGAGCATATTTGTAGTCTATTCTGTGCTTTTTGGCTGATTGGAGGCTGTGTCATCTGAATGCTATTCCTGATATGCATATTTCACTTTAAAATAATAAAAATATGTATTTTTTGTTTTATAACAGATGGGACTATGACTCACAGAAATTAAACATAAACCTTTTGATGAAAAAAGTGAGACTCAAGAACTCTCTTGTGATCGATATAGTAGAACATGAAAATAGTGGGAGGGTATTGTCGGTCGAAAATCATTAAATGGTCTTAAATGTTACATTTAAATCATTTGTTTAATCTACCTTCTTTAAACCCTGAGTACATCGGCACCTTATTTGTTGATAAATGTGCTTCCGGTGATTCACTAAAACCTGCAACATTACAAAGATACTATTATGGCTGTCATGTGATGTACTCACATTGTTAATTGGACGAACATTTGACAATAGTTCCCCAGCTCCAACCAACTGACTGTGACATTTTTATTAATTAAATTTAAGAAGTTAAACATTTTCTTTCTTCATTTTTCATTTTCTCGTTTGAATCATAAGAGTGTGTCGATCGGGTTTTAAAAACTAATGAAATTTTTTATTAAAAAAAAATAAATGAAATTTTTAATTGGCCTGAGGCTAGGAATAAGTTTTGCTCCCGCCCTGGGAATTTTCACTATTGTGAAAAAAATACAAAATCCCAATAGTTGTATAGGCGTCCAGAAAAAAACATCCCCTTCGAAAATCCCAAAGCAATGTTGTATTAGAAGCTAAAAATCAATTAATAACATACACCCTTAAACAAGATTTTATACAGAATATAAGATGGTTTAGAAACTCTAAATGTAAAAAAGCAGGACAATTACGTCGGTATTATAAACATTAAAATAAAATATTAAATATATTTTATGTAGCCGACAACCATGATTTTAATTCCTGCCCTGTAATATTTGATGATAATATCTAAGTCAGACCGCTGTTGAAATTAAACATAACACGATACCAGAATCAAACAAAAACTCGTAGTCTATAGCTTGGTCCACATTAGCATATTCAGAACAGTCTGGATCATCTTCAGATGACGCTCTTGGATCTTCGATTAAACATCTACTGGACGATGCACTGTAGTTTTTTATCTGAAGCAAACATTTGTAATACACATTCATTATATTTGTTGATTTTATTTGTTTTTATATTTTAAAACAATTTATTTAACGGGTCTTCAAAATTATAAAACCAACCTAATTATAAACATGATTCTGATTTTCACAAGAACGCTAAGAACGACGGAATAGATAGACATTTTGTGTTATCTGTTATCTACTAAAACCGAATGACTGACATTTTAGATAAAGTTCGTTTGTTTTAACAAACTTTACCTGGTCTTTGCTCAGTGAAAAGGAGCTGAGAACAGGGGCCTTGAAGACCTTACTGTAGAGCGATGAGAACTGTTTGCCTGGAAGAAGGCAGGCATCAAGGCCTTCTTCTGCGACAGGCTGGCCAAAAGGAAATATACCTTCCCCTGGTGCACTTGGAGGGCTAACTTCTAACTGAAAATATAGAAAATGAAAGTACTCTCTCTAACCATCTATCTCTCAAAAGGCATTCATAAGCACTTTGCTTCGACGAAAAAAGACTTACGTTAAATGCATTGATGCAAATAAAAACGATCTCAAGAAGAAATTTATTTATTTAAATTAACGCCATTAACGAAACAACCAGGGTTTCTTAACGTGATAATAGACCCTGAAACAACGCAATACTCAATACACTAACAATTCAAATTTCAGTCAGAGTGCCGACTGTGGAAAATATGCAATGCCTATACATGCACTTAAATGCTCGCTATTCAGACGAACTGCCAAGATGTGTTTAAACCTAACATACAAAAGTTGTGGTATGAAAGGGAAAGCTCTTGTTAAGAATTTAATCTTAAATGATAAAATATTTACCGTCATGTTACAAACACATCCTAAAACTCGTGTTCTACCAGATGTTGAGCAAACGCTAACATTGTTTAGCGGTGTAGTTGTAGAATTCATTGGGTTGCGTAGAAGATGATCTAGAGCTCCCCGCGTGCCGTTATTAGGAGCAGGTTGTAAATGAAGAAGGTCTAAATAAAATAAAATGAAAATGATGGTTGAGTTTACATTTTAGTTAAAGCCCCAGCCCTTAATTTAAGTAAGAATATACTATTGAAAAATCATATTTTTCCATATAGACTCCAATATATAAACTCTCTAACTGAACACAAAAGGTCCGATCGAATTCTTTCTTATAGACGGGATTTTCAATGATATTGTTAAATTATCGTTAACGAACTTTTCAGAAGCTAAATATAATGGAGGTATATTTAGCACCGATTTTTGACGAAGAGACCACTATTTTAGTAAATTAAAATTTTATTAGCCCGAACTAATGCTGCAAATGTGTGCCTATAGTTCAAAATACATGTAATATTTCACACAAGAACGGGTTAAATTGAAGTAATGCCGCTTAAACAGACTAAAACGTAATTGCACATATTATTATATAACTAGATTTAATCCTAATCCGATCTTGGAAGAACCAACTAATTTAATGCTGTTGCTGTTTTGCGTATGTCGCAGATGTCAGTTTATTTTCCAATAACAGCAAGGCATTACCTGAACATTATGAAAAACATCAGGGCTGAAGGTTACAAAGCTGAGATTGGAAACCAGTCTCAAATCTCAAGCATTTCATTGGCTGGAATGGCGACCAGTCGCCTTTTAAGCCAATCAGTTACTTGAGATTTGAGACTGGTTTCCATGCTCAGTTTTATAACCTTGGGCATGTCGATGCACTATTTACCTGCCATAAGATTATATAACTCTATGTTTTCAAATGGCTCAACTTGTAGATTCTGTTGGAAGTCGGGTCCATGAGCAAGAAATAATGCCTAGAATAGAAAGTTGTTTTATAAAGTACTGTATCGTCTGACAATTAATCATTTAATTATGCTTTTATAGTAATATTTAAACAAATTACCAAAAAGATCGTAGAGTAACTAAAGATTGTGCGGAATATTCATTTTTATTATTTTTATATAAATGCGTACTTAGACAAAAAGTATTTATTATAATTAGTTATTATTTTGGATAAATGGAGGGTTATATTTACGGTATATTATTTAACTGATTGGTGTAGTTTTAATAAAATTTTCTACCAATAGTTGCTATTGGTATCAGTACATAACATAAATATTGACTCACGTGCATGCTTTTGTACACATTGTCATAGCCATGATTTCCTTTCAGGCAGCTGGATGATTTCTTTGGACTGTAATTCAAAAGGAGAGTCAAAACTAATAAGATATTTCTACGGTATGCTACTATTAAGCTTGCAGTTTAAAATACATGTACTGGCATTAGAAATGTTAAGATGTTTAGGAATTATGTAAGAAATGCTGTATAGGACAAAAAGACAAGATAGAAAAGGCAAATTCACCAATAAAATAATAGTAATCTTTAATTTATTTTAATAACTAAGGTATGACTAGAATAGAAACACTTTTAATTTCTCAACAATTATATTAAGCCTGAAAAAATAATTCAAACGGGATACCTGCTCGAGTAACATTACATAAGGAACGTTCCTCATCTAACTATATGAAACTCATATCTAATGCTAAAATAGATAAATCAACTACTAGTGTAATAACGTTGCAGGTTTTATATATTAATCTTAATATGAATTTTGTTTTAGTATGTATATCTCCACTGATTTATGGAAGTGGATTCACGTTACAGCCGAAATATGGGACCATCAGCAAACAATCAGGCCTGAAGGTTATAAAGCTGAGATTGGAAACCAGTCTCGAATCTCACTTATCTGATTGGCTGAAATGGTGACCAGTCGCCATTTCAGCCAATCAGATGCTTGAGATTTGAGACTGGTTTCCATGCTCAGTTTTATAACTTTGGGCACTGTAATACAAGCATACTATATATGGTAGAAACAAGTGTTTGCGAAAATCAAGCATACTTACTGAACAAAACTTAAACATAATGAGTGCTTTTGTTATGAACTGATCCCAAATATGTATATAATGATCCAGAGACGATAAAAAAACATTACTAACGTAAATTACGCCGACATGCAAATAGTACACATGATAACTTATTACATATTGTTCGTGTGACACAGAAAATAGACGTAGTAAAATACGTACTAGACGAGCCATGTTTGCTCTACATCAAGGAGAATATCACCGATCCGTGGGTTGTTGGCAAAGTGATGCCTGGCAGGAACGTTGGACCGTGTAAACACGTTCAAGTGTGAGCTCTTACATTGCAGGGAACCGAGGATATCGTCTAGTGGCACAACTGAAGACCAGTACACAACAAACACTGTTATGTGTTAATTAACTCTTAGATTCTGTTTATTCATAAACTTTAACATACGTCTTCAAGATTAACAACGTTTTAAAAAAAATACTTAATGGCATACGGATAGCCCAATTATTTCCTGGTTTAAGGAAAACTAAAAACCTAACTATTAACTGAGAAGCGTAAAACACGCAGAATATAAAATAATGCAAACTTGTTTCTGACCAACTGATAATAACCGTATTGAACATGGCTTTTACTTTTCAGTGCCGATAAAAACTTACTCTTACAAAATAGATACTATGTAATATTTTGTATTTAAAAATAACAACAACAACAACAACAACAAAATAGCAAAACGTTAAGAAAAACTGTGTACCGTTTTCATTTTCCAGAACAACACTATTTACTCTTCTATATTTGTTGTCTATGTGACCGGTAGTTCCGGAGTAGATAAGCATGTTGTCAACCCCGGTCATGTAGTAATCAAGGTTCACCTGCCGCTGACAGGACGTCTCAGCCATACCTAAATATAACCTTAATAATTGGAGATAAATAATCATAACGATAAAAATTGTTATAAAAATTAAGACGAACTTTTACAACTATAAAATGTAACTACGCACTGCATGCGTTGTTTGCTAACATTATCATTACAAGCAAGTTGGAAAATCAAGAAGTTAAATAATTGATATCGGAAAACAATCAGCAGTTGTAAAACAATCGAATATATAATAAAGCGGGGTTTTATATTTCAATATTTCATGGGTTCATATGTTATATTTTATATAAATGCTCAACATCAGCCTCAGCCACATACCATGGTCAGCCAGGACAATGAGATTGACACAGTTTTCCATTCCACGAGAGTGTAAACCATCCATGAGACGACCTACAATCATGTCCACTCGCTTCAGCATAGCGTTTATCTGCAAAAATATACTTGTCTGGTCTGGTGATGGTTAGTCAATATAATAAATTACATCCGTCAAAATATTTCAGCATTAAGATACGTGTTTATAATCACTTGACACAAATATTTATTTATTGGCTATTGTATGATCACCGAAAAATTCTCACTAGCAAACTCTCAAACTCTAAAATGAATTTTCTTTAAACCGGCTTCATAAAAGATTGGTCGACATCATGCCTCCCGATCCCTGTCAGATATACTACATGCACACTGTCCGGTCCCTATCCGTGTCGATTATCCTACCTACTTACTCTCCTGTCCGATCCGTGTCAAATATCCTACCTGCTCACAGTCCATGCACGATCCATGTCAAATATCCTACCTGCTCACTGTCCTCTCCCGATCCGTGTCTAATATCCTACCTGCTCACTGTCCATGCACGATCCATGTCAAATATCCTACTTGCTCACTGTCCTCTCCCGATCCGTGTCTAATATCCTACCTGCTGAATGTCGGGCCCCTTTCCATGTCGAATATCCTACCTGCTCATTGTCCTGTCCCAAGCCATGTCGAATATCCTACCTGCTTACTGCCCTGTCCCGATCCATGTCGAATATCCTACCCGCTCACTGTCCGGTTCCGTTCCGTATCAAATATATTACCTGCTTACTGTCCTGTCCCGTTCCGTATCGATTATCTTACATGTTCACTGTCCTGTCTCGATCCGTATCAAATATCCTACCTGCTAGATTTCCGTGCCCAATTCATGTCGAATATCTTACCTGCTCGCTCTCCGTGCCCGATTCGTATCAAATATCCTACCTGCTTACTGTTCTGTTCCGTTCCGTATCAAATATACTTTTTGGTCACCTCCGTACCCGATCCGTGTCGAGTATTCTACCAGCTCACTATCCTTTCCCTATCCGTGTCGAATAATTATACCTGCTTACTGTCCGGTCCCGATCCGTGTCGGATATCCTACCTGTTCACTGTCCAGTCCCGATCCGTGTCGGATATCCTACCTGCGCACTGTCCGGTCCCGAACCGTGTCGGATATCCTACCTGCTCACTGTCCGGTCCCGATCCGTGTCCTTCATGGTCCGGTTCATCAAAGTACACTGTAATAAACTCCGGTCTCTCGGTATCCGGCAATTCTAGCCAGCCTAACACCGTATCTATCCGCTCTTCGTAAGTGATTGACCTGCAACATCCGAAGTATTAGTTGTTGCTGTTAGGGTTACAGTTTCCAGTAAGTATTGTGCGATTGTTTGCCAACATCGTACCTTTCAAAATTGTATAGCTTGAAAATAAAGTTAACATCCTTTTGTTTCGCAATATAAAAGTTCCTACTGGCAGTCATTTGTAAATATCTTTTTTGCCTTATACGTACAAAAAATGCGGTCAAGACCATCATTCAAGACGGCATTGTTTTTAAAACAACATTTTTAAAAATTATTTCAAACTTTCATTTCGCTTTCTTACGTTTATGATTGTATCTTAATTAAAATTGTGAGCAACTAAAAGCACATTCTCATATGTTATCATGCCTTTTCTTTGTTATTAGTGAACGCACACTGCCTCAAAACGTTATTTTTTACAGATGCATTCCAGTTAAAATTGAAAAAAATATGTTTCGTTTTTTAATGGCATAAATTCAGAAATACATTGTATTACCCATTGTATGGCTTCCAGATATCCGGCTGCATTCCTGCAATACAAATAAATTCTTGCATACATCTTAATATAAATACTATCAAACTTGTTTCTTATAAGATATACATTATATTAATAAAATAATAGTTATATGACTGAATGGTATGTTAAAAGTCATATTAATTAAAACGGTTCTGCATACATAATTACTACTTAGAAAGTACCAGTACCAGAAATATTCATTTCACTTCCAACCCAGTAATATGAGGCCGTTTTTCTTCCATTCTTCTTAGCTGTTACCCATAACTACAAAAACAACAAAATAAACTTATTTAATACATTTTTCATAATTTTATCACCGAAGTCTCAACATATATGTATAAGAAGCATCTGCAAACATACAAGATTTGACAGCCTATTATTCAACGTAAAAACATACATGTATTTTTTAATCTGAGTAAAATCATCTCCTGAAAACCGCTACGCTATCAGTTTTCCCTTTAGTGATATTGCGTATTTTTTAAATTGAAAGTTATGTAAAACGCTGGACATAAATTAGTCTTTTAGAATACGTTCAATTTGAGTTATATTTGTAATAAGCTTACAGGTTCACCGCCCCACCAACGGGAGTCAAATTTTTCATTTCCTCCGATAGAGAATGACGAGTTCATGCTGGCGTCATACATACTGTTACCCACGATACCGTGAGACTCTGGGTATAAACCCTACAAATAATGAACATACCAAATGTCATCCAAGTACAAGGTAAGGAGAGCAAACAATAGCGCTAACGCTTTAAGTAGCGAAAACGTAGACCTTATTATTATATTGTTTATACTAATAGATGAAAAGGGAACTTTATAGCCACCTTACACAACAAATATGTTAATATTGCAGGCTCGGTTTGATCGAGCCTGTTCATGGGCAGTTATGGGAATTCATATTACTGCCCTAGCTGCCTAGCCCCAGGTTGAGGCAACTCAAAATTTACACCAATAAACAGTACAATTTCTAACCATTCCAGACGGATGGTAGCCTCTATGCATAACTATGGCGGCGAACATGGAATCTTCAATGCGGTATTTTCATTGTACGATCAGCGGCGTATGGTCACCAAAAAAGGAATACGTTTGCCGTAAACGAGAAAACAATGTGGGGAACTGAATAGACTAGAGTTTCGACAGGAAATCTGAGAATATAAAGGCCTTAATTTCACAAAGAGCGCTAAAGGAAAAAAAATCCAAGATGTATATCCGAGGGGTAATTAAACAAGATACGTATGCTAGCATTGATTATAGAGGTAAGCGATATTTACGGTAACAATTGTGTAGTGGTTGGGGAAAGTTAGAGTCGGGTATACGGCTCTCATATATGGAGTGTGTACACCACAGTCGTGCAGCTTCAGGATGGTTGGTGTCAGGTTCCGAAGCAAGTACTCCGCTCGAAACCCATCCAGAGAAACAAGCAATACCGGATTCTGACTGAAAGTAGATCTAAACATTGAAAATATCTGGTCTAACTTTACGAAAAATGAATTACGTGACAATGGGTTTGATACTGGTTAGGTCACTTTTTATCTGCATTATGAACTATGTTTTGACGAAATAGATTGAAAGGGAACGTTGGTTTCAATTAGCCTGTTCGTGGGTAGTAATAGCAGTTCTGGAGTGAGAGAAACTCGGTATATATACCGATGAACAGTAAAATTTCGATCACAAACGCTAGTGTGCTTATGGCGGTGAACATGGAACCTTCAATGCGGTATTTTTAAATTAATATATATTCCACATCTAACAGAACGGTGCAATATTGCCAGACACATATAAAAAGCTTCAAAGTCAATTACATCAGTTTGTCTTTGAAAAGTCAAAACTTCAGCCAGTCAAGAAAGATATATCATGTAAGTTCTGTTAAGTAGAGTATGTTTTAAATGTGAACCTACCTCCAGGGACATTGTACAACATCTGCTGGGTTTGAACAAGAAGTGGACATCCAGTCGCCAGGTATTGTGGTCGGTCTGGAAGTTGCCACAGTAGACTATCATTCCAGGTAAAAACAAGACACTGTGGTATTATAAAATTTGTGGCAGAAAAATATTATGTGTGACATGAAAAATAACCATTCAAATTAAAAAGGTATAAAACGTTCCTCAAGTTACGAAACACGCCTAAATGAAATATATGCAAAATATACTGATTTCTGGAGCAACTTTTTGCATTAATCTCGTGTGTCAGTGCGATAGAACAACTGCGCCCTATGAGAGAAATGCTGAAATTTAAAAGTCGCTTCACACTTTGAAAACTCTCCTTTGATCTCTTTCAGCAAAACTATGATTGAATAAATTTAAAAACTTAATTCGAAGCAAGGTCTCTGTTTACATTTATAATAATATATAGCAAATACCGCAATAATTCATCAGTGATTGAAATCTTAAGTAACGCTGTCCGACTAAGTTTAATTTGGACACGTTGATTCCCAAGACGCATAGTCAGTATACGTCTAAGCAAGTAACTACTAAAACCTACCATGTTTGGTGTTGTGGAGGTTGAAGTAGCTGTTACTGTTGGGACTGCGGTTGTTTCCGAGGAAGATGTGGTTGTTTCCTCTGAGGCTTTAGTTGTTTTTGCCGGTGAAGTAGCTGTTACTCTGGGGCTTGTGATTGTTTCCTTGGAGGCTGTTGTTGTTAACACAGAGGCAATGGTTGTAACCGCCGTGGATGATGTATGTACTTCCTCAGTGGCTTTAGCTGTTGTGGATTTTACGAAGACCGTGGTTGTTTCCACAGGAGCTTGTGTGGTGGTCTGTACCCCTCCTTGTGCGCCTTGTTCCCCGGCATTTTCTTCAGCAGATTTCTTTGAAAGTCCCACAGCAAGACCAATTATAATAGCCACAAGGCATACCAATCCCTGAAGATAAATTCTCTTTTCTGTGTGTTTAATATTTCAGAATATAATGAATGTATAAATAAAATGTTTCGTTGTTTTCGTTTTTGTTTTGTTGGTTTTTGGGGTTTTGCTGTTTCTTTACCTGACAATTTTCAAATATAAAAATACACATTAAGGTGGTATAATTTGTCACAATATACTGTTAAAGTTGGGGGGAGTGTGGTTTCCTATTTTCATAAAATTTCATGTTATTTAATAATTATAAATCTTCTTATTACTTCAGATATCAATTATAGGGCATATAAATGTTACAGGTCAATCAGGAATTATACAAAATTAGAAATATGAAACAATTTCTCTCACTGAGTGTAGCCTTATTGCCGGGAGTCCAAACTTCCAAATTATCCACCATAGTATTAAACTACAGTCACAGGAAGGTTGTCTATATCAAGGTTAACAATGTCTTAGAATTTAGTTCAATAAACTTTACTAGAACAATAGTTATAAACAATGCAAACATGAATGTCAAAGTTTCCTTTTGTAGTCACTGGGAGAAACATGTTTTGCTATTGTTCTAGTAAAGTTTATTGAACTAAATTCTCATTAGTGTTAAGCTGTGGGAAATTTATAATGTTAGTGTGACGGCCTTTTTCGAAGTAAACAGTAAAAAAAACGTTAACCGCGTACCATCTGGAATAAAAAAAAATCTCACTTTTCCAATCTTGACCATAACTAGCCGTAACAATAGTCAGATATACGCCCAACGTGTTAATCTTTTGTATATAGCTCTTACCACAGCCATGATGACGATGCGCGTCCTCTTCTTCCGAAAGATTCGTGAGTCGTTCGCATCTTCTGCTGTCAGCTTATAAGCAAATATAAAGAAACACACACAAATAAATACAGACCTAGTGACTTGTGAAAAAGGTCTGTTTTGTAACACACACACATAAGAAAGAACGAATGACTATTTATAGAGGGTATGGATCCGCTTATGGATCTGTTCGTTTCTAAAGCTGGGTCGGCTGACTTTACAATTACTGTTCTGTGAATTAACCAATGCAGTAGGGGGACAGATTAATTCATTAATTCAGAATCCGAACGAAATATAGAATTAAACTCAAACTTTTTTTAGAAAATTAAAAAAAAACACTAAATAAAAACCCTAGTATCATTTAACCAAAAACCACAAAGTTCGTGAGGGCGGATATAAATTAAATTTTTCCCATTTTCAATCAAACAAAGTTATTCAATTATTTTTCCCTTCTAGTGAAAGTTGTGTCCTACACTCCGGTGGGATTGAACAAATAACATAAATATAATTTCGTCTTCTCGCTAACTAAAAGACGAAATGCATCAATCGATCATCTTAAACATCTTAATGATACGCGTAATTTTAACATTGAGACTGACTTGATGCAAAGATATTAAGCAAATAATGGAATAGTTGATGCTACAAAAGTAACACGTGCGGCCGTTACCGGCCAGTCACGAAGAATATTTTGCCAATGTAGCCGGCCCTCTACTCCAAAAAATACACAACGATATACATGTAAATGGGAGTAAGTCGGGCAACTGACAACAAACGGCAAAGAGAAGCAAATGATTTTTCGTTGTCCGTGGTTATTAGATGTTTTGAATTGCAAATATAACTGAAAATTTTATTATACTTACAAAATCATATGACGAATAAGACCGATTGTCAAACTTTTGATGACTCTGAAAGCAGAAAAAAGAATGACACTGTTTGGAATCAGTTACTTAAATATCTCATTTAATTAGTTTATTTCTTATCCCAGTCTAATTTAAATCTAGGAGTGAGCGTATTTCTTATAAGAGTACATGCAGTTTGGTATATTATAATTGTGTCCGAAACGGACGATTTGGGATATACGGTGAGACCACTGGATGGACAGACCGCAGCCTTACCCATGGTGCTATCTGGCTGAGACAGAGGGAAAGAGAGGGCGCGCGAATCGGTAAATTAGAAATAAGTTCTTTATTTATATAGGAAACATATTTAGCTCAATATTAATCGACCATAGTTATAGTCCTCGTTAATCCTTTAAAGATAACAATCTCGCACACATATATTCATAGAAATGAAATTATGAAGCCCATGAGCCCAGATACGTTTTATTTTCTGTTTCATTTTTCAAATTGTCCACTTAAAATATCAACATACTAACTTGGTTTTCAACATGAAGTATAAACAAATATTTTATAAACTTCAAGATAGTGTTACCACCAATATGAAATCTTACAATTTGTTTTAACTCATAATTATAAGCTCTATTCATTTTTGGAAAAATGAATTCACAAATATATGAACGTGTATTACCTTTATTAAATCAAAGCTAGGCATGATGCTGATGAATATGTGTGTGTATCCACAATGTCACATTCAGTGTTGCCACTCGTGCTATCGTGTCCGCAACGTCACTCGTACCACGCCGCTCGTCCTACCGTGTCCGCAACCTCTCTGGTACCACGACTCACGTGCTTTTGTATCCGCAACGTTACTCGTACCACGCCACTCGTGCTATCGTATCAGCAAGGTCACTCGCAGCAAGTTAATCGTGCTAGCGTATCTACAGCTTCGTTGGCATCAAGTCACAATTAAGTATATTCAACGTACTGATATCACTTTTCTCCTGCTAACGAACCCACAACGTCATGTCACGACGTCACTCGTGTTAGCTTTTCCACAACGCCACCGGTATCAAGTCGCTCGTGTTAGTGTAACCAAAAGGTCACTGGTATCCAGTCACTCGTGGTATACGCACGTTCGCTGGTATTGAACTCCGCAAAGTGACTCGTCACTTAAAGTAGCGAAATGGGTGAACTTCGTTATAAATCCTAGTTATTGCGGAATGCGGAGATATAAACAATTTTTAGTATTATGTCAACAGACAGACCTATATCCAAGACGTTGAAATGGTTGTTATCAATGACGGTATGTGTGCAGGCCACTCGTCTGTCGTGCTGGCTGCAATTAATTTATGTATTTATTGTACTCTAGTTAAGATAACTGATATTCACCGCATGCTAGCAGCTAGTGCGTTAAAACTTGAATCGTTGGAGTTGCACTCTTTTCATTTTTAACACATATATTAGTTTTTAACGTGCACAATGTATTAAAAAGTATTCTAATGCGTTATTATATGTTCTTAGATGCAAATGTCACAGAAATTGTGTTCATGTAAGACGCTGGTTATAAAAATTCACTATACCTCAAAGAGTACATACTTGCCTTTTGGTTGTGTTTGTTTGTTGTTTTATGCGTGTGTGTTTTGTTTATTTTGTAAATGAAAAATTTTAAGACGGTTCACTTCAGCAGAACATTTTCCCCGACAGCAACAATTTTTACTTTCCAGTAGTATTCAAATTTTGAAATATGTTTATTCCTTCGTTTGTGCCTTGCTGTTGCTGTTTATATGTGCCTTCCACAAACAAATTTCCTGAAAGTCGGCCTGTCAGCATCATGTTATCCAAAAATTTAAGTCAAGAATATCTATCTCATATGTAAAAACATCAATGGAAACAACTGTTGACTGTGAATGAGTCAGTAGTAAAATTTACGATTTTATAAAACAAGATTTAAAGTGCATTTGTACGTTTTTATGTTAACACTCTCGTATTTGACACATCTATTAAATATACGTGCATTTGTATTTTGTTGTTTACAACTTAATCTGCATCAACAAATCATGTATAATTAAAATCACATCCGTATGTTACCTGCAATTAATATCCACGCTTATAAAAGCTGTACATGTAACTTAGATGTTAATTATACTGTTTGCTGACGCGTTTTTAACGTTTGTAACAACGTGTATCAGTGAAACGTAACGTTCAAATTAATCACTTTGCCGTCTTTTCAAAATAACTAATAGTTAATATTAAAAAAAGAAAATTGGTTGTAGGACAATTGTCACAAAACCTGGAAAAATATATTGACAATTTAATGAAACAGAAAGGGCTTTTAAATGTTTTCAGAATTTGGTAAGGTTAATTGAATAGTATACAATTGTATTATTTTAACAGTCAAATGCCACAAATTTCGCATACAAATTTGATTTAGTCTAGTTTTACAGCCAAAGCTGTGTTAAATATTAACTTTTACCACAAGTTTTTGCAGCTAATTGGTTTTAAAGTGGTTCAAAAGTATGTAATTTATACAAGAAACATAATATTTTTACTGGAGGTAAATTCAAAGCACTATAGGTACTGACGAGTAGCACTGTGCCCACGGTGATAAAACTGAGCATGGAAACCAGTCTCAAATCTCAAGCATCTGATTGGCTGAAATGGCGGCTGGTCGTCAAGCAAGTGTAACATGTTCAGTCTTCAAAGATTTTCCATCATTTAAAGTATCAGAAACTGATATATCAGACCCCAAAACAACACTGAAAATGACAAATTTACTAAAGAGTCGTTTGTTGGTAAAGGTACTCAAATAATATGGTAAAGATGCTCAAATAATATGGTAAATATGCTCAAATAATATGGTAAAGATGCTCAAGTAAAATGGTAATTATGCTTAAATAATATGGTAAAGATGCTCAAATAATATGGTAAAGATGCTCAAATAATATGGTAAAGATGCTCAAGTAAAATGGTAATTATGCTCAAATAATTATGGTAAAGATGCTCAAATAATATGGTAAAGATGCTCAAATAATAAGGTAAAGATGTTCAAGTAAAATGGTAATCATGCTCAAATAATATGGCAAAGATGCTCAAATAATATGGTAAAGATGCTCAACTTGGTAATATGGTAAAGATCCTCAAATAAAATGGTAAAGATGCTCAAATAAGATTAGTAGAAAACAAGCAAGTTAGCAAGTTGTTATTCTTCTCTTCGATTTTTTTTCTCTCAAAATAATCTAAATGTTATGCGGCGGACATTTAAGGAAAACTGAACAAGTTAGGAAATAAATGTTGACATATCAAGATATTCAACACGCTTACGACCTTGAATAATATACTCATGCTTCCGATGTTACTTTAAATATATTTTGCAAGGTTATTAACAATCCTTGTTTTAAAGTCCACCTGCGCATTCTGTGACCAGATCCAGCAGGTACCATTGACACGTCGTTTTATAAAAGTAGATCTTGTAATATAAATGTTATTGGAAGTATTATATAAACATATCGGATAGTGTTCAAAAATGTAAACACGCTATAAATATGGTACTTTCGAGACCGAGTACTACCCTGTTACGTTTTAGCATTTTTCAAGTCAAAATAACATATTCTTGTCTACTCAAGCCTACCTGACTCGTCCCTAATTAACAACCTCCCACGCACGGAAAATGAGGATATGCTATCATCCGGCATTCGAGGATTATCCATCCTTTTATAACACTTCTGCAGGAAAGTTGTTTTTCTCTTGCGTAGAATATAGGCAGTCATGGTACTAAAACCATGCCACACAGAGAGGTGTGGCGGTTCTTAATTTCGGACTTATACATTAAAATTTATGTTAATAAAAAGTTGAAATTGTTATCTTTACGAAACTCTGGTTGTTAACTTAAAGAATATTCTCGATTTCAACCAAACACGATAAACAAACATTTTGTGGTCGCGGAAGAATAATTATTGGAAAATACAAAAGAAATAAAGGGAAAGCAAAATTGAAATTTTCATTCTATATTTTGGGAAAGCTCTCACTTGTTCCTAAGGATTTGAGCGCCAAACCTTTAAACATATTTCAGCGCATGCGCATTAATAACTTTTTCCGAGGAAAACTAACCGTATTGCACGTTTATAAGGCCCTCAGAAAGCTTTCACTTGTAACAATTACTATTAAAGTACATTTTTCATCCATTGAACAGTATTTAAAGAGTAAATTTGTTCCTGTTTTTTAAATGGTAAAATATTTTCATTGATGGTGACGGTTGTCTTAGAGGTACCATTAACTTCCGGTTGTAAACAAATTCATTTCAAAGAGTTTTTCCCTTCAAACTCAGCATGTTATAGGCCTGAGAAAAATTAAGTATGTTTCGTGTTTATATTCGCTGTAAATTGACCATGTTTATCTATTAATTACGATATTTTACGATCGGACATAATGTCGCGGATTTTCTAAATCGTGCCCGATCTTGTTCGTTACGGTGTTGCCTAAACAAGTATGGAAGTGTTCTGTATCGAATGTCAAAACTGTGATCGGTAGTTATTGAAGATGAAAAATTGAAGCATACGTTTGCTGGTAAATTCATTGATTTGACTAACTGACATAATGTTTATTCCATAACTGACATAATAATTAGTGATATTAATTTTATAAAAGACCACAAATTATGATGAAAGCATTGTTTAATGTGCTGGAGTCGGAGTGAGTGGCTCTTCAGTATGTTCAGTCTCAGAATTTTCTCTGACAGTTTTAACTTTATATAGATTTTCACCTGGCCATCGTCTCTGAAACATAGGCAATTTTTATTGCAAAAAAATAGCTTAATAGAAAGAAAATTGTAAAAAATATTGTATGTGTATAAATTGTTGAATGATAGGTCTGCTACCCCTAGCCCAACCAATCTGTATTGTCTAGTACCATTGACACTGCCTTACTTAAACAATGTTTCGAGTTGACACATAACAGCTTAATTTAGCCAATGTTTAAGGTCTTAGACTGTTCTGCTCCTGTCAAACACTTAATAATTTATTCTCATGTCTTAATTTATCATAAATGAAATCTCACCTATTACTATATAAATGCAATGGGGAAGACATGCACTTGAAGAGGCATCATTCTAGCAAAATAGTTGTCATTATCGTCCTCTTGCCTATTTAGATTAGTGTGGTAGGCCAAAAATGTGGGTACATAAATTGAGTGATATTTAGCAGGTTAATGACATTAATTTGAATTTACTGGTTCTAATTTTAGAGCATTATGATTTCTGTATTGCTTTTCAGTGTTTATTGATTGATGGCAACAGAAGCCTTACAAATCGACACTATTCCTGATTTTTTACGCTTCAAATATGATAAAACATCACATGATATGAATGTACCTCACTTGTCAAGAGATGTCGCAAGACAAAATCAAAGGTTAGTTAAACAAATTACATTGCTTTTAGTTTTACAGATATATTATCTTTTTTGTATATATATATATAAGTTTGTCACTGTTTCATTTAACCAATTATTGATTTGCGCCTAATGAAGTAATTTGCAGTTTATGTTATTGTATGGTTTGTTATAATTTCTACAGAGACTTTTCATAATAATTGTCCAATTGCTGAAATTCTTCAGTTTTATAACTGATATGTAAATACCTTTAAGATAAGGTGCATTTGTTTTGATTATTTAATTTGACATGGAATTTGTTTACAGAAAAGAAGATGTTCAGCTTCTGAAGTTTCCAAGTACAAAGAACATTTTATGGGATCACACTGAGACTGGCGTACCTCAGGTGCTGCATGTCAGTTACTTTAGGTACTTACAGGAGCCTTTTCTGTATTTGAGAATATCAAGAGAGTTTTCATAAGTGTACTTATAGAAAACTTAATAGCCACGAATCCTCTTAACAATACGAAGAACTTCTTGTTCTCACAACCCAAGCTGTTCCCCATCATGAATTTGGAAAGGGACGAAAATTGTCAATGTGGGACACTTCAGAGACAATGATGCTGTTTCTGTGCTGTTTGTATTCATTCTTAGAGTTTCTTAACTTGATTTGTTGAAGAACATGACAAAGGCATTGATTGTTAACTGTCATTTTTAGATGATCTAAAATAGTCAATAATCCTACAATGAAAGAACTCAGAAATTGGTATAAGTAACATTTAAGTTTTCTGACTGATTATTTAGAAAAAAGTGCATATTCAGCAGTTTGAAAAGCTTCTTAATATCAGTATTATTCTTAAAGACTTGCACATATCTTGCAGGAAACCTCGGCTGTGTGTATCAGAGAAGGTACTCAGGTTTGCTCAGAGACATGTAGAGAGCAGCGACAGATCATCATGTAGCTGCGTTCTTGTTGGATCTCTGAACATCGATGATGGTAGGTAATCCTGTTAACATATCACTGTACTCTGTGTATACAGCTTGTATCCCTTGTGAGACCAGTGTAAATCCACATCAGCCTGAACATACTTACAGTCTGATCAGAATCTACACTTATCATCTAGGTCAGAAATAAATAAACTAGTGAATCTAAAAACAGCTTATGTGTAGATCATGATTACACTGTGCAAACATGCAGGCTTATCTGATCTACACTGGTCATACATGTAATGTTAGCTCTATTCATAAAATAAAGGGTTAATTAACTTTCTTGAATGTCAATGAAATTATTAAAATTATTGATAATTGAGTTGGTTGTTGACATTGATTGAATTAGGACCAGTGATGGAGATAGATTTATACCTGAGATTGTTTTAATATATGTAATTTGCAGACTGTTTATCTTGAAACAAAAATCACATAATCTAAACAAACAACATATTAATTTCATTATAATGTTCATGTAGAATTAACTATGGATACATAGCTTTACTGTTGCTTGCAGATGGAGAAGGAGTGGTATTTAACGTGGAGAGGTTAGATCCAGTTGGTGACACAAACACCTCAACTAGTCATGCTGCAGGAGATATGCTCATCCCGTTCACTGTAAGTCATAATTAGTTTACATGATTTATAGCAAAAGTTTTTTCCAAAATGAACAAAGTGTAATGCAAATTAAACAAAAGTTTAAAAATAAAGAATGTTTGATTTCAGTTTTGTTTTTCCCCTTTAATCTGTGTTGAGTCCTAAAGAATTGGATTTGTTACAGGTACAGACAGGAAGTGGGGAGAGGGGCAGTACAGCTGAGGATTATAGCAATGCTCTGCAGGTAATATAATATACACTACTGGTTTCCTTGGATATGTTTATTATGTACCTTGGAGTTTCATTTTGTTTTAAAGTACATAATTATGTAAAATCTAAACTTGTAAGAGATAAACTTTTCTAACAAGCCAAATAATTTAGTGGGCTTTTCAGTCCTTCAATAATAACCCATGACAAACCTTGATTTTTTTTATATAATTCTATAATTTTAACATCAAAATTTGAAGAATCTTTTTATCTTCTGGCATGTTTGTCTGATAATGCATGTTGAAAGGTAGCTTGGCTCTCCAAAAACATTTCGGGGAAACACAATCACCACTTTGTTTGACTGTCTATTTGTACAGTAGTATAATTATAAGTATAATTATTATAGCACTGTCCCTGTTTCCAAGCTATACTTAGGAGCATGCATCAATTCCACCAACAACTTAAGCATACTTAAAAGTTTAACAATGCTGTTACCTATTGAGTGAAATCCACCACAATATTTAAGTCAGACAACAAATTCTCAATCTGTTTTGGGTAGTCATTATGGGTATACTTTGTTATGTTTGTAAAAATATAAATCTAAAGTTTTCAGAAAAAAATGCAACAAAATGATTCCCTTACTCTTACCAGGACACCAGTGCTCTAAATGTTACATCAGAATATTTTAATAGTAAGAACATAACCAGGCTGAGTTAATATTTCCACAACTGTAAGCAATTATACTTGTGTATTTTAGTTACTGAAGCAAAGATGTTGTTCTAAAGATCCTGTAGAGCTGGGAAATGTCCTCCTCACTAAGGGCTGGGGCAGCTTCTATACAACTGGAGAAACATGTGTTCATCACCTCGAGTTTGAGGTTGTTACTGTAGGAACTGAGATTAAGGCTCAGCCGATTGGATCTGTGCCAATTGTTCCTACAGCCCTGTCCAAAAATCTCTCAGGTCCGATGAGTATCAGTCATATGCAAGGGACACCCAAAACAGGGTAAGTTTAGGCAATATTGCTTTTTTCCTCAAATAAAAAAAAATCAGCACAAAATGCATACTAATTACAAAAACAGCATGTTTTTGCATATATTTCCAGGATGGCTCATCAGTTCTCCATAGCAGTTTGACAAATCACATTTCATAGTTAGCTATTTAACACTGTTTAACACTGACTGTGGAGAAGAGAGTTTTAAGTTTGGAGACCTTAGAACCCAACAGAAGATTGTTAAGAGATACTGATATGAAACAAGAACACATGTTTAGGGAATAAGCTGTTGATATATTCTAAAATATTGTTGATAAACCTAACAAGAAACTTGTAGTTTGTGGTTGTTTGTCAGCCAAGTGGGACATCTTTACCTTGATAATTAAGTGCTTAATTTTGACATTTCAGAGGAGTTGCCATTTTGTTCATATATAAATTTAACAATATTTTAACAAAGTTAAATGTACTTTTCACAGCTACCTAACCATGGATCATACTCGTAAACTTCTTCTGGTGCTAGAATCCGACCCCAAAGTGACAAACCTACCTCTTGTGGGCATGTAAGTACCAGAAATATCCTAGAATATTTAGCTTTACTTTTTGAAGGAATAGCAAGATGATCTACTTCCCCATTGTCAGTATTGACTTTTCAGTTGAATCTTAGATTATGTATTCACATACATGTATATAATAAACTGTTTCTGTCTCGCAAATTCTTTATTATGTTTGCTTACAACAAAGGAGGGAGAGGCTTAGAACTAGGAATAAATAGGAATAAATAACAAATATTAAGTAATTTTTCTTACACCAGTGACCTAATTTCGAAGTACAGAACCTGTCTTTATTTCATTAATTGTATATGAAGTATTAGTCTACTGGATGGTTTTTAACTATTCTTGATAAAAGATTGATGTTCTCTTGAAAGAGGATACCATTTCTTGACAAATTAAGTGTGCTGTCCTTTAACAGCTCTTGTTTCTTCTATACTTATCCTAAGGCATAATTTTTATTTAAGACATTTTTTGCGTCTCAGAAAGTTTATAGTTTGGGCATCTGATGCATTATTATGACGTGATTACTGATACAATTGGCATGCTTGTAATATTTGTTGACTAGCAAAAAAAATTTATTGTTCACTGTTTCAGTTGGGTGAGTGGAGTATCTTATGCGTACAGTCCGTATGTTTGGGCCTGCTGTGTTCGTTATCTACACAATTCTCATATACAGGACAGGTTTGTAACTTTACTCAACATGTTATTTGTTTGCTGGGTCAAAGATCATACAACTAAATTGGAAACCAGTTACAAAAAAACAAGCATTGGATTGGTTGAAATGGAGATTGGTCTGATCTTGAGGTGCAGTTTTCAGGCCTGAAGGTTATAACGCTGAGCATGGAAACCAGTCTCAAATCTCAAGCATCTGATTGGCTGAAATGGCGACCAGTCATACTCAATGTTTATATGAAAGTTTTCACTTAGAATTTTATTTCCCATAGTATTGCAGGGATTGGCCTATGCTGTAACAAAGGGTAGTTTGAATATGTATTTTAGGCAAGGTGACTTTGGTTTTCAACTTTATTGATGAAGCATATTGGTAGGGAAAGAAATTGAGGACATTTGGGAGACTATTTCTCCTTAGCCTAAGGACACAAGATCATAAAACAGAGATTGGAGACCAGTTTCAAATCTCAAGCATGTGATTGGCTAAAATGGCCAGATTAAGTTTTGTGATCTTGGGTGCAGATTTGTTGATAATGATAACATTTTTGTTTCAGAGTGTGCAGTCCTCCAGATCCCTTCCTCTTAGTGTTGTATAACCCCACCCACTCCAAACCAGAATTCTATGAGTGTTCAACATCTTCGGGATCCAACAAGATGACCTTTGACTTCTACACTGGTTATGAAGCTGTTCAGATCAGCAAGGTACAGTTAATTCTGCTTGCTATATATGTTATAATCACCAACAGTGTCTTCCCAAGGCTTTTCAGAAGTAATACAAATGTTATGCACATAAATTTCCATCTTACAGCCCAAATAAGGCTATTTTAATGCTTATATAACATAAAAACAATTGTCCCTGTGCATAGTAGTGTAAGAAAAGTAATAGTTTTAACTCCTTACTTTGCAAGCACAATGTCAAAGAATATTTATGCTAAAAATACATTATGATGAAATGAAATGTAATGTTTCACACCGAATTCTGTTCACAGAGCATGATGGGAAACAATGAAATGGTGGAGATAGATCTAACATTGCAGCGAGATGGTCGAAAGTTTGAGCTCTTCCAAGAAGCTGTACTCAGTAGTTCTGACAGGTATCTGTTATATATCAAATATCTCTTTGTAAACAAACCTAAAAAGGTGACATATTTTGATAGTAACCTCAGAGCTCCAGATTATTTTTAAGATTAAAGGGTATTTACTTCCTAAGTTTTTTTTGCATGTGGTGCTTACATTTTTTGTTTAGAGGGTATTCAAGATATTTAGAGGGTATTTTCTCCTCATTTTGAAGTTAATCAGTATAATCTGAGCTGGAGGTTATAAACCTGAGTTTGGAAACCAGTCTCAAATCTCAAGCATCTGATTGGCTGAAATGGCGACCAGTCGCCATTTCAGCCAATCAGATGCTTGAGATTTGAGACTGGTTTCCATGCTCAGCTTTATAACCTTGGGCCAAAATTTAATTTAATATGCTGGTACGCACATTATCTTGAGCTCTGAACCTATTCTGAAGTATAAATAACCATTCAGTATTTGTCAATTTTGACAATTGATTACTATAACTTTGTTGTCCCTTTCAGTGGGCATGATGTAAGCAGGAGGTCCATGTCACCTGACCCTGTCAGTCATGATGACATCACTCCAAGGCTCAAACCAGCTCCACATGTCTCCAAGGTACATTCTTATTTCTTAACTTAACATTGGTTGCATTCATTTAATGCTTCTCAAAGGGAAGAGCGTATTGTCGCTGCAATGTCTGTCAATCCTTCTGCCTGTCTTAGTAATGTCCAGAGCATGTGATTTCACATTTCAACATGTCTCATGAAATTATGGGCAATATTAAGTTCATCTACAAAAGATATAAATATGAGGTACTGTGCTCCACAAAAAACTTTTACAAAAAACAACTATTAGGGAGCAGCCATCAGTTCCATCCGTATTGTTTTAAAACTTTTAATTCAATATTTCAGATATAACTGGTAAAAAAGCATTGTGTGAGTTATATTAAATAAAAAATGTTACTAAAGTTATTAATAAAACATTGAGAAATGCAGGTGATGCCCTACTAAGCTAAATGCCTTTTTTTATACAAACTATAACATCCTTTAGTAATTGTCATATGGAAGATATGGAGATGATTTGATTGGATTTTTCTCTTTCTTGATCAGCTACCAATGATGCAGTCCATGGTGCCAGAAGTGTCCTTATTCTTTGGAAATGAAGACACGACCTTTGTTCCTAGTGTTCAAAACCCGAGGACATCACAGCCTCGCAGTCTGCCAATTCCAAGAACCAGTGTTGCTCATCAGCAGCCATCTAGTGGGCAATATCAGTCAGTGCCAAATAATACCAATATTAGTGCTCAAAATAGACCTGTCTCGGAAGCTGTAAATAACTATGTTCAGAATGCTCATAGTGTGAAAATTTCTCAGAGTAATAATAACAATATGAATGGATTAAGAAGTCCAAATGTTCAGTCCCAGGGTAACATTGATCCAGCACAGCCTGGTGCAACAAGTCCTCAGAGTTTTCCATCTACAATGCCAGTGTTTCCGCATCATGTAAATACAGGACAGACCTCCCAGGCCGGGTACCATCCTTCATCACCTGCGCCCACCATGGGACCCCAACATAACGGGTATATACCATCCACAGGAACTCAAGTGATGGGTGGACCCAGGCCACCATACTGTAGCTGTCCAAGTTGTCCTAAACCTCCTCAGTTCTTCTCTAGACCACAGTCTTACGAGAGTTCAAGAGGGCCAGCTCCACATCGACCAGTTTATACTAACTATGGACCACCTCCGCCAAGATTAAATGGACCTCATTCTGGCTACCCCCCAAATCTTCATCAGGGAGGTTATCCCCCATCGCAGGGACCATCATACCCTGGTCACCCTTACCCACAGTTCTCTGCAGACCAGCCACAACTTTCTTCAGGACCCTACCCAGTTTCACAACAGATGAATGTAAATCCATCTAACATGAATGTTTACCAGCAAGGACTTGCACAACCTATGACAAGCCAGGGTGCTCAACCAAACCAGATAACAGGTCAACCTTACCCATCTAATATAACATGTCAGCCTTATCCTTCCAGCAGTCAGAATGCCCACACTCAACCTGGAATCTCTAACATGCTTAGAACACAGTCTGACCTGCAGGCTAGCAGTGGTCTACCTGTCCAGACTGATCACAAAGTAACTACCCCCAAGACTCCAGCTCAGACTGGCCAAGAGTTGGTTTCCAGGAACAGCGAGGTCAGGAGATCAAATCCCAGCTCAGATAGCAGTAGCAGGTCAAGTGATGACAGTGGTCTCAGTTTCACTCCAGAGAAACACCACTCTCCGTCCAACCAGAACTCCAAGTCCCCAGTGTCCTCGGGAGACATTGCTACATCCCTCGCTACAGTGAACTGGGAAAACGTTCCACCAGAGATCTACCAGCTCCTGATGCAGCAGGACCGACAGCTGAAGCAGCTGCAGGCTCAGATCCAGATCCTCACTGTTCAACAGGCTCAGTCTCTTAATAACACTGCTGACAGTGCTGTTAACATGAAGCCTGGCACAGCTCAGAGTCCCAGTGAGAAATGTACCACAGGTACGAACACCTCAGTAGGTCTAGGTGAACAGAGAGAGCAGGTGTCGGCATGCATGCAGACAAGTCAACAGGAAGTGGAGACTCTGACACAAAACCATGACAAGTCACACAGAATGGGCATTACAAGACAGCTTTCCAGTAAGGATGTTTCACACTCTAGCTCCAGTGGTAGTGGATGTGAAACCAGGACACCAGCAGATATTCGTCATCGGGGCCGACTTCCTATGAACAGTACCCAGCGGGATGAGGGAGAACTGGACATGTCCCAGGGAGAACTGGTCGCCTTGATGAACAACATGCATGACAGGACCGTCGACAGTGTACAGTCTGATATGATAGTGGACCTACCTAGCTTCCAGTCTTCACCTACTAGGTAAGTTTCTACACAGACATACACATAACTTGCATTGTTAGTAAAAACAATATCATCTATGCATCCTTAGATTTTTATATCAAATTTAATTTTGAGTTTTTGCTGCATTATTATTTTTTTCTAAATCTTGGCTTGATTGAATCAGTTAAGGGCTGGTTTATGCCATCACTAAGTTTAGGAGAAGGGCTAACTTGACGAAAAGGTTATATGCAAAGATGACTAAAAATGTTTTGTTTCACTATTTGCATGAAACTGATTTGTTAAAGACTTTACATGTTGCTGATGAAATTAAGAAAGGTGTTATAAAATATACTTATTTTTATAAAATATACTTATTTTTGTCCTAGGATCTATAGATCATTCTTTGATTTTAAAAAATAATGGCAGTTAGGTAAGTTATAATTACTGTATAACTGTATGTTTGCCTGTTAGGTCTCCAAGATCACAGGAGTCCTGTATGGATTCAACAACATTCAACATGTCACCAAGGTCACCGATATCAGCCAGCATGTGTGAGGACCGGCGAGAGGACAGTGGGTCCGAGTACTCGGAGGATGAGGAGGACAACACCGCCGGCACAGATAATCCAGAGTACTACAATAGACTTATGGTAAGACAGTTCACTATAAATGGAAAATATGAATGCAAATCGTGGAAGACAAAACAAGAGAGGAGCAAGTGCAAAAAAAGAAAAAACAAATACCATCAGATTCACATGAAGCCAAAATGAACAGAAATAGATCTAATCAATGCACAGGCAGCCACTGTTGCTAGTTTAATTCTGTAGCCAGTATTGCATGTAACTGCTCTAATATTAAAAAAAGAAAATGTCACTTGTCAGAAATCAATTGAACCCATACACTGTTTCAGAATCTTGCATTTGGTTTCAGTACCTTTGAAGATTCATAGCAATTTGATCATGGTTAATACATGTACACAGCTTTTATTTAACAAAAATCTTGATTTTCCAACCTAGTCAGATATGACTATGATAATGAGTGCTAGGACAGACAACAAGTTATTTCACCAAGTTTTTTATCAGTTAAAATGTGTATACTGCAGTAGTATGTGTTTATCAGTTGACTTATTTTGCAGGACAACATAAAGAAGTTGCTGAGCCAGAACACCACAGAGAACACGACGGGTGGGGAGTTGCCAGATGCTGGCTACTCCGGTGATGTCTCCTCAGATCCCAGCACACCAATCAAACTGGCCCGAGATGAGATCAAACTTGGAGAACATCTACAGTCTTTCTTCAGGCATGCTGGTTTTTGCGTCATTTGTAGAAAAATAAGAAAATAAGTTTCAAAAGTTTAACTTGTTTAACCTATAACTACATGGATACACCTTTTATTTGGGTGACTAATTTAAATCCAGATTAGCAGGCACATCAGTGCCCAAGATCATAAAACTAAATCTGGAGATCAGTCTCAAATCTCAAGCATCTGATTGGCTGAAATGGCGACCAGTCGCCATTTCAGCCAATCAGATCCTTGAGATTTGAGACTGATCTCAAAGCTTAGTTTTATGATCTTGGGCCCTGTTCTGGATTTACACTGTTTGCTTTTTCTGATCAGATGGCACGAATGTGCCGTATTATTAAAGATAAAAGCCACATCTTTCGGAGTAATAGGTTAAAATTTAATAAGAATATGTATTCAATACATGTATTGTCCACTTTAGAAACCAAAATTTGACATGATGGCCATAATGTTTGTTCATAAATTCTCTTTCCTAACTTGTGTTGGTTCGAATAGAGGATTTCCCTTTTTTAAATGATTAAACTGTTGAGACTTTTTCTACAAATATGTTGTATAACAAGTATAAATTGGAAAATAATTGATAATTTTTATATTCTCCAGGTATGAACAAAGTATGCTTAAAGCGCCAACAGACACCACATTTATACCAAAAATAAACTATGTGTCTATGTTGCTGGATTCTGACACGGACACGTCCATGGAGATCAATGCAATGGCCATGAAATATCTCAAAGATGAGCAGTTAACACAACTCACAAAGCTTCAGGCTAAGAATAGACTTCTTCAAGGATCGAAGAAAACTGCTGAGAAAACTGCATTGTTGCAAAAGATTCTGAAAATGGAAGATGAAGGTACCCCAAATGTGACAACGGTAGGGATGTCCCCAAATGATTTGACATTTGCAACTAAACGCTACCTTGAGAGGCATGGTTTGTTGGAAGGTGGAACCTCCAGTGATTCTACTCAAAATGATAGTTATAGATTGAGAATTAACTACAGTACGGTGACCTCAGCATCAGAAGATGGGCCTGCACATATCACCCATGAAGTTCTTAGCACACCAGAGAATTACAGGCAAAGGGTGTCTGACACCCCTACAAGCGTTAGACATTTAGATGGCATTTATAGTAACGGAACAACTCCAACAAACAATAATTCAAGAACACCACTGAATGACACTAAACAGAGTGTTGGATTAAATAGAACTCCAAAACCTAATCATGTTCAAAGCCGATTGGAAGATCATCGTAGGCTAACGCCAAATAGTTCCAATCCACAAAATAGTTCAGTACCAACACCTCATACTGCATCCCCGTTCTCACATAATTCCTCCCCTTACACCCATGACTCTTCAAGGCAAGATCTTGGTGCTAATGGTCGCCATGTGACTCCACAGATTACCCGACCTCCACAACGCCCCACCCATTCACCACCAGAACGAGAGACAGTGAACAATCAGCCTTCTCAACAAGACTTGCGACAAGAAAATCGTGTCTTTGCTAATAATAGACTTGATGATTATAATAGAGGTGCTGCAAACTTTCTACAAAAACAGCAATTTGCTGGGGGTAGGAATGACTATGTTGAGAATTATTATGATTCCCGACAGCATCGGTCTGAGAATGTTGATGACAATAGAATATTAGATATTACACATTTGAAACAGCTCCCAAAATTACTCTAAGTTCTTAGCTCTTAGTGGTTTTTCAAATTAGATTGCATTTAACCCATTACTGCTTAATAGATAATAATAATGAGTATTATTGCATGGGCAAACAGTGTAGATCCAGATCATTGGGCATCATCCATGCTGTCTTAATCAGGATCTACACTGTTTGATGTTAGATTCTTATGTTTTTTAATAAGAATGTACCATTGTAGATCAAGATCGGGTGTCATGGTTGTGCTGCCTGATCTGGATCAACACTGATCATGCACTTGATAAAACTCTTATGTATGGAGTAAAGAGATTTAAAAAGCAGAATGTGTTTAAATGAACTATTCAGTGCATTGGTGTAACTTGCACAGTGCTATTGTGGTTTATTCTTCATGTTTGTACAAAACTCTTTGACAAACATTTAGAATAAAACTCTGAATGTTAACATTATTTTTAGGACAACACATATGATACTGGCTGGAGTACTAGTTTGTAGAGAAATATTGTAGATAATTGGCATTAGATTAGTGTGATATTTTAATTTGGTTTTAAAATCTCCAGATTTATCAGTCTTAATGCACTATGTGCATTTATTATCGATAAACAATCAGTTTTTACTTCAGTATGGAACTGAAGTCTGCAACTCAATAAAACAAATTAATTATGCTTTGCACTTTCAAAATACTGTTATCCGTCCAAATTTTTATTTCTTTTAAATTGTAGTTGCACAGAAACATTGTATTTTCATGACAATTTGTACATTTTTATTATTTTAATTAAGCAATTGCTTTTTCATAATTGTGCCCATATACAAGTGACTGTGATATATCTAGATATTCTATTGTCTCAACATAACTTGTTTTTAATTTTATACTCAGTTGTTTACATTTGCTGGTTTTATTTATTTATATCCTTTTTATATGTCCAGTATTGAAAATAGCTGTTTGTTTTCATAGATTTTATTTATTATGTACACATATAGTTTGGAATTCTATGCAGTAATAGAAAGTACATGTAGATCTATCTAAGGTATTTAACTTTATAATAAGTAGCAGGTATTTGTAATTAGACCTTAGTTGGTTTAGCATATCGAATTCAAGGAAACTTTAATTCTTAGTCCTAGTTTTAACCAAAGAAAACTTTTAATTATAGTATTGTAGGAGCTACTTTTAAACTAAATCGAAGCAAGAGAGCAAAAGAGCAAGATATATTCAACATAGTTATTAGTAAATAATTTACAATGCTTAGGATGACCAATCCCTATTTCCTCAAAGATGAAAGTTATTTTAGAACAGGGATGACTTGGAACTTTGTTTAAAAAGGTGATACCCCTGCATGGAAAACTGGATTCATTATAAAATATCCAGTGCAACATAAAAATAAAACAAAAAGTTCTCCTGGATAAACTGAATTGACATCACAGCTGTTGGGTGTCATATTGAAAGCATGTTTTATAAAAAAAAGTTTAATGTTTTAAAGCCTTAATAAGGTGGTTAGAGAAAAACCTGTCATTGGCATGGAGAAATGTTCATGCACATTAGGCTAATCAATAATTTTAATAGCTGTTGAACATCATTTTATAAGTTTTACTTGTTAAATTATAAGTGTATATGCTTTAATAAATTATTAATTCTATTGAAAGTAGCAACTTTGTTTTTTTTTATGCCATGCAGTCACATTTGTACTTGCATTATTTTGTGCAGAACTGGCTAGATGGCTACTCCATATATACACCTTTTATCACATGTGTGACCAGTGTAGACCTATATCAGCAGGCACGAATTTTGGTCAGAAATAACTAATAAAAAGGGCAAACAGTGTAGATTCTGATCAGATGGCAAGTCTATACTGTTTTCCCAAAACATAGGCTTATTTATGGAGAAGGGCTTCAGTTTCCAGACCAAATAGTGCTTTTGTTTGTTATGGTGCTGTAAGATGGGTTACCTGTCTCTTTGGAAAAACCTTTCTCAAACATGATGACATCAGGCTACAGACCTAACAATATTTGTCAAATTTCTGTCGGGCCTCTGACCTTACTGATTAATTTCCAGGTACCAGGATATTGAACCCAGTAAAAGGATCTGTCAGTCATTTGGCCAATCCACTGTTTCTTGACTGTTACACATTTGTTTAGGGGATTTTGAAGAAATGAAACACAGTCACAATGATCCTAATGGGCCAATAACATGTATCTGGAAAATCTTTAATAGTTGTAATTATGATGTCTGATACATTTAGTTTGACATTAATTTTTCTGGTGTTACAAAGGGCGTTATGAATTAAGACAAAGGTTGTTAAAACATCAACTTTAAAAATAATGGGAGATTTTGCTAGAAATCATACTTGTTAAATTCATACTAAAAGAAACTACTTGATGCACTATTTGAGATTTTTGGTCTGTAAGTCCTATTTCGTCAAGTCACTAAACAGACAGATGGTCGGTGACCAAGCTGTAACTATAGTGTGGTTATCAGTTGCCATTCTTTAAAGGTAATTGAACACGGCAAGTATGTTAACCTTTTCCTCCATATACAGGCCTTTATTTTGTGGGTAAACAGTGTAGATCCAGATCAGCTGGCACATCCATACCTGCATCAGGATGTACATTATTCACTTTTTGATTTAGGTTATTTCTGACCAATACTAGTAAGCGAACAATGCAGATCCTGATTAAATTGCACGAATGTGCCAGTTATCTTGATCTACACTGTTCACAAATTTGATAAAAAGCACATATATGGTGTAAAGGGTTAATTAACTTGTTTTTTCCTCACAACTTTGTGTAATGGTAACTTTTAAGGCAGTGAAAGCAGCATTTTTTTAGCAGAACCAGTATCTGCATTTTAAAACAAAGTTTGCTATTGAAACCAGAATGAACATCCAAAAACTCTTAACATAAGCAAGTGATAGCTTTTTAAAGCCAATGGCTGTATACAAATGTTAAACCAATAGCTGAATATGACAGCAAGAATGTAAAGCTATTGGCAGTAACTTGTAAATATAAAGTCAATGGCTGCTAATGGAAGGCAAGTCTTGCCAAGTGTTTTTTTCCTGCAACCAACTTCATAAACCTGTAAGCTCGAGAATATTGAAAGGGAATGGTACTGCCTTCTTAATTTATACTGTATAATTATACATGCTTTTCATGTGCGACTGTACTTACAACAGTACTTCTAGCTGTCTAACCAGGGGACTTTATTATGAGGCCCTTCTGATTGTTCAACTGCGTGCATGTATAAACGTAGTAAAATTATATGATTACAATTTATCAACTAACCATAACGCGCATTTCTTTTGATGTTTAAATTCCCATGCACATGCTTAAAAAGATCGTCATGTCTGGTTATTTAATAAGTTACTGACTGTCGTGTTCATTATACTATAACGGATTTAGCAGTCGGGCCTTAATTTTAACACTTCAGTAAATACGATAAGAACTGTTTTACAGTTACTCATCTTGCTTTACCCATGCATTCTCTATCAAAACATTGACCGTCAACTAAAATTACCGATGTCTTTAAGGTTCTAGACAGAAATGAACTTCAGTTCATGCCATAAAGGTTGGTAAAGAGGGGTTTATGTAACAAGAGATGTCAGAGGAGACAGCACACTCAACTATTTGATTCATTGGAAATAAATGAAATTTGAAGATTAAAAGAACAACGAAGGCCAAACATTTATGTGCAAACAGGCATACATGCAGTAGTACATTTATCAACTTGTGAATGATGAAGAAGAAAACTGATTTCAAATAACAGAATAGTTCTTTATGAACCATAAATATTTTAAACTCAGAAGGGGAATAATTATGAAATATACTTAAACATAAAACTCAAAGTGGCATAACTTTAAAAATAGTGTAGTTCTTGGTGAAAGTGTTGTAATTTAAGATGGTGGGATTATATTTTAAGTTTGAAGTTGATATCTTATTAGTTCCAAAGTTAAGGGCATAGTGCATAAAAATGTAACACATAATCTATATGAGAAGGGGCATAATTTAAAATAATTGTAGCAGAGTTCATCTTGATGGTTAATGTGAAGATGAAAGTGAATATATATTCCCAGTTAAAAGTTGATATCACAAAGTCATGATGTAGTTTCAAAGTTATGAACCAAGTGCATATTTTGGTTAATGCAAAATCTAAGTGAAAATGGGGCATAACTTTAAATTATTACCGGTAGAGTTGTGGGTCTTGTTTATACATGTAATAATGAAAATTCTGATAGTGAACATAAATAACAAGTTTCAATGTAATTTCTTATTTTAAAGTTATAGATCGAAGTGAACACAAAATCTAAGTGAAAAGAGGGCTTAACTTTAATAATATTGGTTGCAGAGTTATTGATCTTGTTGGTAATGACAGATTTGATTTTATTCCAAGTTTCAATGTGATATATTCTGTAGTTTCAAAGTTATGGGCAAATGCACACTTTGGTGAATGCAAATTTAAGTGAAAAGGGGCATAACTTTAAAAGTTGTAGCATAGTTATGGGTCTTGTTGGTAATTGTCTAGATTTTAGTGGTGAATATATATTCAAAGTTTCAAGGTGATACCTTAAGTACCCAGTAGTTTCAAAGTTATGGACCAAAGTGCATGTTTTGTTTAGGAGGGGCTGCCGCTGGGATCCGATGAGTAGGATAGTCGAGCTAAAAATCATGAAAAACAAAAACACTTGAAACACTTTTGTAAGAATGTATTTAGCTGCATGACTGTACAGAATAATGTTATAGAATACAAACTGTCATCAACATAAAATAAATAACCTCTACATATAAACACCTTGTATAAACCTTTCAAGAGCAAACTTACTTTTCCCTAACAAAACATGAAAAATACAAAATCATTCCTTTCCATTTAAGCCAACATTTAAAACAACGCTTAAAGCATAAAATGAGATTTAAATAATTTTCAGTTACTCTACTCAACTCACAAGATATTTGAATTTTTGTTCCATAGGGCATTCAGAAATAGCAAATAAACTTTTCATGGATGACTGGCACTACTCAAATGAAAGGCAAAATAATGTTAAAATTGTTAGGAAAATGCACCAAGGACACAAACAGCAAAAGACCGCAGTCTTAGTAAGCTGGTCATTGGCCTATCTTGGTGTTGGATTTCAAACCAATGCACATTTTAGTCATGTAACCGAGTTCAAAACTGGCGAGGTAGGTACCTAACCTGTCCAGATATATACATGATCTGATTTTTGAATGTATCACATTGCCATCAAATGACATGCTGATATTAAAACAACATTTTATGGTAAGGTTACTGTCCATATGATAATGATGATCAGTGTAGATCCCAATCACCTGGCATGTGGGTGTGTTCATCTGGCAGGATCTACACTGCTCTATTTAAATTTTTAAATAAAAAATTATTAGGTTATTTCTTACCAAAAGGTGAAGACTGTAGATCAAGATCAGAAGTTATAAAGTGCCGGTTGATCTGGCTCTAAATAAATAAATAACAGCCAGTTACCATGTAGTGAAAGGTTAACCTTGCGAATTTCTCCAACATTAATCTTCTTCAGGTTGTTTTGGTCCATTTTAAGTTAACAGTGTTTTTACAATAATTTACTCACCCAGTAACCTGGATTAAGTGGCACATACTAAATTGGGCCTTTATTGGTCAGCCGAGTAGCAAAAGTGGAACAGTTACATGTAAAGTTTTATCTTTGGTTATCATTAGGCTTGGTTGAAGATCCGGAGATTTTACGTAAGTTTCAGCCAATCAACATGCAGACAAGTGTAACGGATACTGGTACATCAAGTTCCCAAGATATGAATGATGAAAGCTGTACAATCATGCAAACACTAACACTCCTTAAATAGACTTTACAAGTTTTGTTTCATTAACATTATTTAAACATTCGTTTTTACACAATTAAAGATGAGAACCAAAGCATGAAATGAAGCCTGATATGACACTAGCGCCAGTCTTAAAAATTAAACTTGACATTGATGAACACAACATACTCAGATAATTATTGCTCAAAATGCATATATAGGTGACAATTATTTAATAAAAAATATCTGCATAAGAAACAAACAAATAACATTATACAAACATGAAATTTGCAACAGCACAAAGTATCACATCACATTATCCTTAATGTTTTATTTAGAATGCAGTATTTATGGTCTTAGGCTATAAATCAATTAGGAAGAAATTCCACCTATCAGTGCAAGAATACCATAAATGTAATATCATCCTCATTAATGCAGACAGAACTTGATCAAAGAGACAATCACTGACTATGATTCACGTTTGTTTAAAGCCAGAGTGCTTTGGACAACAAGAATTTGCAACTAATAAAAAAATCTAGAATAAACATGCTTACATGGTATGATTAGCAAACTAAAATGCTTACCATAATACTAAAACCCTAAAAGAGTTATTTCTAGATATCCTTTCCTTATCCATAAGCAAAGACCAGTGCATGTGGCAGGATTTAAAGAGGTCCTTAGGATGTGGACAAGGCCAAAGAAGAAAACCTTATTATAATACTGCAAAGAGATTTCCTTGAATATGATTGAATAATTATGTATGTCCATATTTACAGATCAGCCGTAGATATGAACTGCACATGCCTTTATTTTCCTCTCTGACCTCCTGCCTTTGATGTTTTCCGCCATTTTATTTTGAATTTTGATAAAAACTTATATTGTTAAGCCTATCTGAATTTAATAAGCCGTATGCTCATTACTTAGAATGTTGTAAGAAAAAATTGTATCATGTTTATTAAGTTAATCAGATTATTAATTTTTAAAAATAAATATCGAACCTATAGTCTGATGAAACTCTTTAGTAGTGATGTCATGCAGGTAAATATTGAAGTTTTCAGTGGAGAAATAAACCATTAGGAAATAAATATGCGAAATAAATTAAAAACTAACTTCTTCTTATAATCTTTTTTGCCTGAAAAGGCTTTGCAATTTAATAAAACAATTATTTGGGTTCCTTGAAAGGTACCGTATCTAAGGGTATATCGCTGGTCTGGGTGTCATATTATCCTCGCCTGCGACTCGGGTACTATTACACCCAGACCGGCAATAGATCTTTACATACCCTGTCAAGAAACCAAATAATTAAATATTATCTTTCAAATTTCAAAAATTTCTGGCATAATATATCTTAACCCTACTCCATGAAAGCTTATATCCTATGTGGAACTGGTGGCAGGGCTCTCACTAGACTTGCAAATCAGGGAGGTTTTGTCATAATTTTACTGAATTTTGGAGAAGTTTGCAGTCACCAGCATTCTTTCCTTATATAGTCTATACAAAATGACTTCTCCCATAGCTCATAGAAGGGAAAAGTCTGGTCACTTTTGGGAAATCACTTCTCCCAAGTCTACCTATAGTGAGAGCCCTGGGTGTAGATCCAGATCAACAGTCTAATCATTATCTTAACTAGCTGCTACAAGTTTTGTTGGTATTTTTGTAATTTATTTTTCAATACAATCATGTTTTAATTTTTTAATAATTTTTAAAACTGTGTTGCGACAAACTATTCCTAAGGAATGTCAGAACTAAACCTAACACTTCGTTTGCAAGGATATAAAAATTATTACTGATGAGTATGTTATTGATTGTATTTGATATGCCATAACATTCTTAAAAGTAAAATTTATGTTATTTCTTACCGGAACAGATTGCTCTGTGCAGGGTAATTTATATCTACATTGGTTATCCATGGTATATAACCAATATTATATATGATGGAGTAAATGGTTTCTTAGTTGTGTGTGATGTCGATGTTTCATAAACTTACAGGCATTTTGTGACAACAATATATAAAATGCCAGTACTTGTTTATCAATACCATAGAATTTAATATGACATCAATTATAATACTGAAGTACTTACTAGAGAAAATCTAGCAGTTATGTTATGAATATCAGTTCGAATGTAATATCCTTTATGTACATGTGAAAATAGCAACATGATAAATTCTACAGAATTATAGAAAGAAAACAAACTACCAACCTATTTCAACTTTGTACTTCATGTCTTATTAGGCAAAAAAATCCTCTCAACAGTGTGGCACTAACATTTAAAATCAAAAGACTATTTTTCTTAAATATAATAGAACTTAATTTAATTTTACAATTAAGTTATCGTGTTTGATCCTGGCAATCTAATAACTGAACTCAGCAAACTAAAAATATGTTTTCAATCATCAATGTTTGCTTCCACAAATACCATCGTTAATACATGTATAATCAACAAGATGAATACATTTATAATTGAAATAAGTTGTATGTTTGCATAAACATTGAAAATTCTTTTAACCATTGACAACTGAATTCACATCACAATCAGCTTTATCCAATAGTATAAGCACCAAATATGCTGACTAACCTTTAAACTAAATTTGTTATGAAACTGGCAACATTAACCCTTTCCTCCATTTATACGCCTTTTTACGAATGCCGTACCAGTTTAGATCCAGATCAGTTAGCACATCCATGCCATCTGATCTGGATCTGCAATGGTCATATTTTGGTCAGAAATAACCTTATGAATCAATAAGTGAACAGTTAGAGAGCACGGATGTGCCAGCTGATATGGATCTAAACTGTTCCCCCTCGCAATAAAGTTGTTTCTATGGAGGAAAGGGTTTAGTAGTTGCTAAAATAACATCATTGTAACTGTCATATTGTAGTGTTACCCTATTTCAGCAATTTCCTGAACCTGCAGAAATTCAACTTGAAACATAGCAAAACAATTATATGAGATTAGATTAGAAGTGCATCACTAGACTAAATATCAAAAAGCTTTAGAATTTAGAAATTAACATCAAATAATAACAGGCTGGACTTCTGGTCATTAACCAAATTTATCCATTCAATTCACTTTTGGAAGTGAACCCTTTACTCCAGAAATACACATTATATCGCATTCTCAAACATTGAAAATCAATATCAGCCAGCATATTTATTCTATTTAATAATGATCTGCACTCTTGGCTTTAGGTCAGAAAAAAACAAAAATTAAAAAAACAGTGTTGATCCTGATCAGATGGCATGGATATGCTGACTGATCTGAACCTATGTACACTGTTCTCCCATGTCACAAAGGCATATATCTAGAGTTCACTGTCTCGAGTACTTGAAGAAAATTAACATTTTTGGTTTAGGAATTCCAATCACCAGTAAAGAAAAAAACATTGAGTTACTGACAGATGCGTGAGCATTTAATTTCATCTCGAGCTTTGAAATACAACCACTATTTTGATGTTGTTAAATTAATGATCATGTCCAGGAAAAAATCTAGTTCATTAAGTGTGAACTACATTTCTCATGATAATTCACTTGCATCAGAGAAAATTCTAATCATCATTGACTACATATGGCAGAATATGCAACGGGTCAGAATTAAATGACTGTAAAGACAATGTTTGCGTCCAATCCCTCCAGGAACCCCAACTATCATAACAACCGTTCATTCCAGTCCAGTGTTGTGAATGCAGCCTGGTCACATCATCGTCTGTAATCTCCACTGGTTCTGGCATTTCATAGGTGTTATCATCCAACACAAAGTTATCTAAGTCTAATGGTGGATATTTGCTGTATATTTCTTCCAAAGTCAAAGGTTTATCCTTAACACTTGATGTACCAGGTACCGACGCGGACGTTCCCGCTTTTGTATCACCATTAATGACTTGTTCAGAGATCACAGATTTGGAATCAACACTTGGTGCTGTATGTGGCCTTATGAGATTATTATTTTTCGTAACTTCTGTTCCATCTATTGTATCCTCAAAGCTTGTCGAGGCACTGGGCGACTCTGTACGAGGTAATTCATATTTTAAAGGACTAAGATCGTCTGGGACAGCTTGATTGACAGAACTTTGAAGGAATTTTTCAACCATTTCAGTTTTTGATACAGGAGTATTTGGGGGTATAAGATCATTTTTATATCCTTTCTTGCGATGGTGTCTTGGTTTTGCTCCCTCTGGCACAACAGACTGGTAAGTGTCATCATCAGCTTCTTTTTGAATCAAATTATCTTGAATCTGCCTAACTGTGTCTCTGCCAACTGAAAGGTTATCCTTAGCTTGCAGTTCTTGAATGAGCTCGGCAGTGCTTTTCACTTTTGGTGTTAGGCTTACTGCCCTTGAAGGCGTGTCAAGGTCAGTGCGAACACCAAGTTTCACTTGCCGTTTACCACTGAAACCTTTTGCACTATGAACAGATCCATTTTGTGGTTTTGTCTCAGAGCCTGGGATAGAAGGTTTTAGTTTTGGAGGTCTGCCTCTTCCCCTTTTCTTCGGAGTTTCAACAATACCGTTAGGTGGTACAGGTGGAGATGTTTTATTGAATCTTATTGTTGTTTTTAAACCTTTAGTTTCAATGGAATGAGTTGGTGTCAAAATTTCTTCACCATTTTGCTGAACTCTAGACACAACCATGCCATTAGGGTTAGATGAAACTTTCCCTGTAGAAGGCAAATTACTGGTAGATTGAACTGTCCTTAAGTCAAGGTCAGGTGGTTTCTTTGAAAAATTATCACTTGAATGAGTTCTTTTAAGTTTAGAAGACTCTGAAGCTGTTAATCTGGATGACACTGATGATGGATTTTGTGGTTTATCACTGAATATGAATGAACTGGATGCACGACTACTTTGACTACACAAACTATCAGGTGTTCCTGGCTGTGACCCAACAGCACTTGGTGATATGCAAAAACGTTTAGCACTAGAGGGAAGCTGCGGAGAAGAGTTGCATCTCTTGGCAGCTTGTTGTAAAGTCACTTTGCTGTTTGCATTTGGTAATGATGGTGTTGAAGGTTTACTAGATATCTGTCCCTGTGAAAGACTAGATTTTACACTGTTTGGAGATATATGCCTATTTACAACACTGGATGAGACTGACTTTCCTAACTGAGAAGCTGCAGGACTAATGGGCGGTTTCTTTACAGTTTGTTGCTTGTTAGGCAAGGTCCCTTTATTCAGCCCATCTCCATTAACTGTAGGGTGTGTCTCTGAGCTACAATTGACCACTTTCTGCCAACTTCGGACCAGTTCCTTTGCACGTTTTCCCAGTTGCTTGTCAGTTGACTTACGTCGGACATCATTGACAAGTCTTCCGATTCTCGTCTCCTAAAATTAAGTAATTCAATTTTATGCTTCATCTTTTTGTTAATGTCATGTGCTAACATGTTCAAAATAGATGGTACTTTATCACTAAAACGACTTTAAATGTTTAACATTATTTTTATTGAAGAGAGAAATTCAGACATTTGTTTATCATCAGCAATACTATATAAAGTTGACTGGTAACACAATTAACCAAAAGCAAGCAAATACAGAATCTACTGAAAGCAAGCAGAAATAAATAAAAGTAGTTAATAATGATTTATTTCTTTTATGTCATAATATAATGATCATTACTTTCAAACAACAAAAATATGACAGGTCCATTATGTTCTATTTGTAATTAAGATCATGTGAACACACAATGTTTGTTTGCTTTTTATGCCATATATCACATTTCAGAATCGCCAAGCAAAGGATTTTTAACAATACATTTTTAACTTCATTAAATTAATATTACACAAGTTTATAATAAAATGGAAAATTGTAAGAATGATTTGTATGAAATATTGTGTATACACAAATGCATATATTGTATGTCACTCACCAAAAATGTAAAGCAAATGAAAATTACATTCAATTCTTTTACCAGAAGAGTAATACAAATAAAATACATTTCTTTCTTTTTTTTTACTTCATATGAAAATCTTATTTGATTTTATTTTCCATTTCTATTGCAACCAGAATTTTCATTACTTAAAACAAACAAAACCAAAATCAACTTATTTTTTACTGATGAAACTAAAATATTGTTTTTTATAAATAATGTTTTTTAAATCACCTATATATTATCGTCGTGATTTGTTGCAAAAAAAGCAAAGATAACTTATCACAAGGTACACGAGGTTGTTAATAACAATTAAATGTTTTAAAATCTTGAAAACAAACATGCTTAATGACATTCTCTTTTCAACCAAAACAAAGGGAATGATATTATGTTAAAGATAAACCCCTTATAAAGACCTCAGTAATAATAAGACCACTCTTTCAATTTCATTTCAACAGTTTTTCACTATACTCTACCCTGAATTAAGACCACCTCACTATTAAGACTAATTTTGTTCAGTACCAGATGTGGTCTTAGTGGAGGGTTTTTCACTGTAATTTAATACTCGTATTCAGTCTGACTATGTACTTTTTGTTTTTTTTTTGTTTCAAATTGAATGAATTTGATCTATACAAGTTGTATATTTAATTTGTTTTGGATGTAAATTGTAATAAAATTAAGGAACTGCAAGTATAGACCATGCATTTCTACTGCTGTTAAGAGTAAATTTTAAGAAAAAAGAGATTTGAAGAAATATATAAATTTGTGGTTGCATAAATGCAAATCAGAAAACTGGTGTTATCAAACCTCAAAACAAAGACAGCCGAAATAAGGTATCATCAACCCAGAAAGTTGCTCCCTCACTCCTCAATGAAAAATTAAGATTTTACCTCAAGAATCTCCCTTGTAATGGGGTATTTCTCCAGAAGGCCAATAACCTCCAGCACCTTTGGCAGGTCAACCACCTACAAAAAGACAGCAAATGGTACAAATTACAGACAATACAAACACTAAAACAAGAATCATTCAACCACTGAATACTGAACTAAAGGAAAGGTTTTGTACACTCCCCATAAATAGAAAGTTACCACTTTGGTAATTACATGTACTACCATCTTTAACTGATATGACAAAATATACTTATGACAGAATTGGAAACAATTGCTATTATCTAGATCAGGAATACACTACCAGTTGGTGTTGACACACTTTAGCATATTTCCAGTTTTCTGTTAATTTCTCAGCTGTTAACTTTGAACAATTTAAAGTAGTGTGTCTAACTCTAAGAAGAAATCATTGGAAACTTTCAATTATTTAGTAAAATAAATTTTCTGTGACACAAAGAAAATGCAAATTTGTCTGGTTGATATTGTTTATTTCAAAAATTGAGCTTAGAAATTTTGGCTGCCAAAAAAACCTGAAGACTAAGTAACCTAAATTGCAAGAATGTACCAGTGCTACTTTGCCATATGCAATGATTTCAATTTCATCAAAGTAAAAGCTACAGTAAAAGTGGTATTTTCTATTGAAGTTCAATACTGATATAAAATGATAAAAGTGAGTTACAAATTGACTGACAAAACAGCAGATGTTGTAATAGTTCAACAATAACTTGATAGTGGAAATCACACTAATTTCTGCAGAAATGAGTTTTCTAACCAAACAAAATGTTATAAGATGAACTGGGCTGTATTTTTCTGTGAGTAAACATAAAATAGTTCAGATATAACAAAATAGCACCTTCCTTTTGTTGCATCATTTGTATTACCCGGTATAAACACAAAAAATCAACCAGAAAATGTGTTTTAATAGCCTCTTTTGTGACACTTTACTTTCGTTGCATGCCTCGACAAAAGGAATTGAATAATGGTGTGTTGACATCTCCGTTTTTGGTCGATAAATGGTTATAGTATATAACGCAACTAATTTAAACAAATATAAACTGTATTATAACAATCAATGGCATTCGGTTATGTTACAGGAAACAAGGAACACCCGAGGTTTTGCATTTATTCAATAGTTATCAAGTCAGCAAAATTATAATAGTTAAAACTGACTTAAACTCGACAGAAATTGATTCTATTTGGAAGAACACACAGTTTCACCTATCCAATTTGATTTTCAGATTACAACTCATTTCATCTGTGTTAGCGCTAGCATTAGCCAAATGAGCCATTTGGCTACAATTCAATCAATCTGGCTCAAAGTTTTTCATAAAAATGCGAGGTTGGTCCCTAAAATATAGAAAATATGATATTAGGTCTTTTAATGAAATTTTCAAAGTTACACCTACGGAGTGCATACTGCATATTTTGCCCAGCTTATACTTGGCTACAACTTGAATGCTGCAGTCATAGGATTAAAATTTACAAGCAAGTCGGGCTAGTATCTAAGCAATTTTCACAAGCAAGAAAAAAAATTTACTAGCCTAAATTAAATTATGTTTAAACTTACATGTTTGACCAAAAAAATTCAGATAATAACTACAGAAACACTATTAAAATGTCATTCAACATTTATTGATTCTCTCAAATTTTAGTTGTGATTCGTCTACATTTAAAAAAATATAATAAGTATATTTTTTCTTTGTTTGCGAAACTTCTGTGAAATTAACAAGTGTCTTAATAATTGTAACAACTTCTCAATATGGAGCATAATTTTATTACCCACTCGCGGACTTCTGCAAACTGACATGAATTAATCAATAGCTTAGATGACAGTGCTTACCTGTCTGGGGCTAATTAATCCATATTAAACACCAATAGAGTATTATCAACAGCTTTGTTAATTGTCTAACAAATATGACACACTACTGAACGACAAATCAACTCTTCTATGAGAATTTTGAATGTAATGTGTAAGTCGTGAATAAAAAGGTCGTTATATTATTTTAAATAACATTATTAATTTCCAGCATGTTTTGCTTATACAACTCTACTTTTTCGATCTGTACTGTTCGCTTTAGTAGGTTATTTGTGACCAAAATGAGACCAGTGCAGATCCTGATTAGACAGCACGGATGAGCCAGCTGATTTGGATCTACACTGGTCGCACATGCATTAAAATGCATATATATATGGAGGAAAGGGTTAACATCACCTCCCCAATACAACTAACAGATCAAGGATAAAAGCCTCCTGTTGCTGGATATGGAACCTACATGTATACAGGATACTTGTGTCAATCCACACCTATTTCATTATTTAATTCAACATGTTATGTTTTTGTTCCATTTTGTGAATGACTAATAATTATTGTAGATTTTCATATGAGGGCTATCAGGTCCGAATTGCACACATTTTAAAAAAAATTCACTGAATTAATCTAAAGCATTTTTATTAATTCCGATAGCAAAGAGCATGGTATAGGACATAAACAAAAATAGTGGAATTTTGTTTACTCAGCCATTTCTTGTCCAACATGGTCTAAAGATATCTAACAACATTCCACACAATCATCTGAATATAAAAATGATCTCTTTATTTAAAAAGTCATAAAACATACCAATTTATTTGTAGATTTTATTCATTTTTATCCCAGTTTGGTGTATTCGATTTAAATTTTTGAAACCTTTTGAAACCACCCTTGTCCATAAATTTACAGATCTATATATTTATCTATAAATAAACTGACAGTCAGCAAATTCAAATTTGCAGACTAAAGGACGACCAAGCTAAATTGGCGATGTTTACAATTATTTACAGAATGTAAACACGGGTTAAGGCAAATTCACGCGTTAAAAGTACTATTTTGCCTTTTTATATCACATCGTCCTGATAGCTCAGTGGTTAACGCGTCCGGCTGCCATAAGCCTAACTTTTTTTCGACACGGGTTCGATTCACACTGACACACGGCTTAAGAAAACAAATAAATTTATATATTTTTTTAAGTTTTACTGCAGTCATTTCAAAGTATTATATATATTTTGCTTGAGTTAACTTTATCGTGGAAATAATTATTGTGGCAAAAAATATTTTAAAAATGTAAACAAAAACATGTTTCGAACCTATAACAGCGTTGCTACATTTTAAAGTGTGTAAATGACTGCGTCTTAGACCACTCGGCTAATGGGACAAGTATTGGGAGTTTCACGCTTTGTATTAAACAACGATTAAAATATTATTTCATTGTTTACATGTAAGGTCAATGTAAACACACCAATGTAAACATTGCCAAATTACCGTTGTCGAATAATAGACTGTCTTTAAAAACAGCCGTTTCCTAGATCTTACTATATCTAGACTTGATCTTCATCAAACAAGAATAAATGTTCAGCTTATAATCAACAGCAAAGACATATGATATAAACTGTGTTTGAATACTTCACACTGCCAGTGCCATTTTTGAGTTCCTTTTCCAAGTCTCCTAAAATCCTATAAATTTTCTGTACTAAACAATTCAGTGGTTTAAATATATATATATAATTTTATGTTACTAAAAATTTCAATTTCCATTAGATTTTGAACGAGCTAGTGACTTCTCTAAACATCTGTAGCGCTGCAAACACTTCACAAGAAGCCAGTAATGTTTTTTTGTCATGCAATGACTGTTAGAACTGAGGCTCAACCAAAAGACGCTGTATTTTACTTTCAAATTAGGTTTCGCTGTCACAATCATTTTTTTGTCGCTGTAGGTTCATTCTCCTTGCAGATTTTGAAACAATAACAAAAGGTGTGGCTTAAGGTTTTAGAACTGTAATATTTCCGCCAAACATTGACTTATGCCGTCACTAATTCGTCTTTTCTGAACGCTGATTCATACGCTTCCGGGTGATACTATTTTTCGTAAAAGGAGTCTACTCTTTAGGTGTTTCCTGCAATTATGATGTCGTTAATAACTAAATCAAATCATAAAAGAATGCGGATATAAAGTTTCATAACAAATACTCAAAATAAGACTGTAGACGAACAACACTCAGCAATGAATAAAGCTTTTATGAACTTCACGAGCGTTCGATCAATCCTCTGTGGTGCAATGGCAACGATCAGAACTCATCATTTTGACGGTTCAATCCTCGGGAGAGGAACTTTTTTTCCTTTTTCTTCTTTTTTTTAGCTCACCTGAGCACGAAGTGCTCATGGTGAGCTTTTGTGATCGCCTGATGTCCGTCGTCCGTCGTCCGTCCGTGCGTGCGTGCGTCGTCAACTTTTTCTTCAAACGACTTCTTCTCCTGAACTCCTGGGCCAATCTTGCTGAAACTTGGCAGGAATGTTACTTGCATGAAGCTTTACCAAAATTGTTCAAATGGTTCCGGTCCATTGCCTATCTAGGTCACAGAGGATAAAAATAGATTTTGAACATGAAATTTTAAAAAATCTTCTTCTCTGAAACCGTAAGGCCTAGAACTTTGATATTTGTTGTGTAGCATCACCTAGTGGTCCTCTACCAAGATTGTTCAAATTATTTCCCTGGGGTCAAAATTGGCCCCGCCCCAGGGGTCACTTCATTTTGCATAGACTTATATAGGAAAAACTTTAAAAATCTTCTTGTCTGAAACCACAAGGCCTAGAGCTTAGATATTTGGCATTTAGCAACCTCTAGTGGAACTCTACAAGGAATGTTCAAATTATTTCCCTGGGGTCAAAATTGGCCCTGCCCCAGGGGTCACTTCATTTGACATAGACTTATATAGGAAAAGCTTAAAAAATCTTCTTGTCTGAAACCACAAGGCCTAGAGCTTAGATATTTGGCGTTTAGCAATCTCTAGTGGAACTCTACAAGGATTGTTCAAATTATTTCCCTGGGGTCAAAATTGGCCCCGCCCCAGGGGTCACTTCATTTGACATAGACTTATATAGGAAAAACTTTAAAAATCTTCTTGTCTGAAACCACAAGGCCTAGAGCTTAGATATTTGGCACTTAGCACCCTCTAGTGGAACTCTACAAAGATTGTTCAAATTATTTCCCTGGGGTCAAAATTGGCCCCGCCCCAGGGGTCACTTCATTTTACATAGACTTATACATGAAAAACTTTAAAAATCTTCTTGTCTGAAACCACAAGGCCTAGAGCTTAGATATTTGTCATTTAGCATCCTCTAGTGGAACTCTACAAAGTTTGTTCAAATTATTTCCCTGGGGTCAAAATTGGCCCCGCCCCAGGGGTCACTTCATTTTGCATAGACTTATATAGGAAAAACTTTAAAAATCTTCTTGTCTGAAACCACAAGGCCTAGAGCTTTGATATTTGGCATTTAGCACCCTCTAGTAGAACTCTACAAAGATTGTTCAAATTATTTCCCTGGGGTCAAAATTGGCCCCGCCCCAGGGGTCACTTCATTTTACATAGATTTATATAGGAAAAACTTTAAAAATCTTCTTGTCTGAAACCACAAGGCCTAGAGCTTAGATATTTGGCATTTAGCATCCTCTAGTAGAACTCTACAAAGATTGTTCAAATTATTTCCCAGGGGTCAAAATTCCTCTACCAAGATTGTTTAAATTATAGCCCTGGGGTCAAAATTGGCCCCGCCCGGTAGGGGTCATGTGTTTTCCTTATAAATATATAGCAAAAACTTAAAAAATCTTCTTCTCCAAAACCGCAATGGCTAAAAGTTAGATATTTTGCATGAAACATTGTCTAATAGACCTCTAACAAAGTTGTTCAAATTATGGCCCTGGGGTCAAAATTTGCCCCGCCCCAGAGGTCATGGGTTTTCCTTACAACACTCAGGTGAGCGACCCAGGGCCCTAAGGGCCCTCTTGTTTTAAATTATTGTGAGATAATTTTTGGAGAAAAAGTATAATCAATAGGTTTAAAATTCGGAAATAATTGTTATTTTTCTTCATCTTCATTTAGTAGCCGTGACAACTGAAATATTATAATGATATTATTACAAAAAACTGACTATTTTATAATACAGCAACAGTATCACGATATGAAACTAAAATGATTGTGGAATCTGTACTTTCATTTAGGAAAATGTTGCTATTTTATTGTTTCTATATTTGAACAGTAATTTTGTGATACTTGTCTTATTATGTAATTTTACGTGTTTGCACAATGATTTTTTCCTTTAAAAGAATGCTTTGGTTGCTATGGTTACGGTTGGAAAAATTACTTTTTTGAGGTTAAATTAATTTTTAAAAAGCATAGCTGATTGCTTGCATGTTCCTTGATTTTCAAAAAATTTGATGGGGTATAAAAAATGACCATTCGTAAACCAAGCCCTTTGTTTTTTTGTGGTTTTGTTTGGTCTGGATCTTAGGTACCTATTTTGTAGGCCAATAAAATGAGCAAAGACGGTGAAGTGCTTTGCTTTTTTTATTACTTGATTCTATACACATTGTAGATAATTTTTATGTATAACATTATTATTTTACTGCATTAAACATGCACAAAAATCACAGATGAAAACTTGCTTAAGTTTTGCAGCTCGGAAAAATGTGCATTTCCGAAGCTGGGGTGCACTTAAAGAAATTCAATTTATAAAGTGATAGAAATAAATTCTAAACATAATGCTCGTTTTTTCCTGTTCAGGTATGATGTCCTTTAACAATTAGCCTTTATTTTACAAAATTTTACAAGGTTTGAAAGAAATAGAGATGAATTTAGCTTCTTATATGTTTGATTCTACAGCCCATTTTTCGAAACAGAGGGTCCCCTTCTTAAATACTGAATTTTCCGAGTTACACACGGTAAATGTTTTTTAAAACTCTTCTTTAGATGTCTAAATAGATGTACTTGGAATGAAAACAACAAAATCCCAATTTGCAAAAGTGCATAAATATATTATTACAGTTCTAAAACCTTAAAGCAACCTAAAGGCGTGATTAACATCCCGTTAGTTAAACTTCCACTCTACTTCTCAACAATAAGATCTGTAGCCGTGAAAAACGGTTGATGTTTTGATTGCAAGCCAAAATCTGAAATCAAAATTTGTAGTAATGAAATGACAATAATGTTTCCCACGTTACAATTCCAAAAAATTCCAGCAACAACCCTTGTAAAATACAGAATACAGATTTTTTTTTACATTAGCTCCACTATCGATTATTGTTATTTACAAAAGCATAATTGTAGCAAAAACGGATTGACAAGTCAATTGTGAATTCTTCACATGCTATTACAAAATCAATACAGTTCCGAGGTGCCAAAGCTGATGTTAAAACATCTTATTATCACCCATTCAGAAACACATTTACAAGGCATTTTATACAAATAAAATTAAATTTATGACTTCTCCCAGAATGGTGCAACTGTTTTAAGTACGAGATTGGCATCGAAAAAAGTGAAATATGCGTATCGGGGATGGCCACATCCAGCAGACACAGCCTCCCCACACAGCCAAACAGTAGAGAGGAAAAGAGAGCATGGTATCATAAGAATCAATTTCAATATGGACACCACAAACCATTAACGAAAGTGAGAACCTGAGGGGTTACCGCCTTGGAACGGTCAGTGGCAAAACAATTTGCCACTGGGAGTTAAAAAACCAGGTTCTAGGGAGCACCACCTATTTTTGCTCTAGTCCATTCAATGCCAAGTTATCTTATTTGCTTATTATTTATAACTAATTAACTGTAAACTGCAATCACCATTTGGTTTAGGAAAATGTTTGACCAGTCAGGGTTTTTTTAAGTTTTCTGTTTAATTTCAAACATATCTGACAAAAAATGGTCCAGTAAATTTTTTTTATAGAGCAAGACTAGCAGGTATTTTTCACATCACAATTTTGTGAAAAAGCATGTGCTAGTTTCTTATTTGTTATAATTCTGAAAAACCCGAGTCAAATAAATGCAAACACATAACAATTTGTTAATTGGGAAGTGTTGTGCTGCAGCCTCAATTATTCATCTTCAAACATGTATGTGTACATTTATTTGGACTGACTGCAAAAACTGCTATACTAAGCTTTCTATAGATTGACAAATATAAGTTCTGTTTTGTTAAGATGAAATTTAGAAAATAAATGTCACACTGACAATGCACTGCCCAGTGCAAGCTTCTGTCCCAGATCAAAGAAACAAACCCTCAATATTTTTTAATGTTTTCACTCGATTAATGCCCAAGTACACGTTTCATCGCAATGAAAGTTCTTTATAAAACAAAGAAAAAAATAAAAGAAATATTTTAACACAAAACTAAACGAATTTCTCTCACTAATGCTGCAGAAAGACAAATTTCTTAACTTGAAAAAAATAATCCGACATGACACTAGACATGTCGGCCAACACTGGCAACGAAGATGGCACAATTTATCGCTTAAACTTGTGTTTGAAAAGGGAATCTTACATTGTATTCGCTATCTATGCTCTCTAGCAATCTTTCTTTTAACTGGGAAGGACTGTACTGCATCAGTGCGACCAGGAACACCGAAATTTAGGCATAAGTGCCGTTTTGGTGTCCGATCCTCTCCCACCAGTATGGCGGACATCCATAAATTGAACAATTTTGTGCACCGCATTGGCATCTGGGAAACCTCTCCAATAGCGTGACGTAGACTGACGAAGAGAGACCGAATGATCGTCGCGCGCACCACATTGTTAGAGGTCGGCTGCATTAAAACAGGGGAAACAAATCTTGCAATTTTTGAAACCAAAATTTCGTTATAGTCTGTGCATATTTAGTTAATATTCTTGATAAAAATAAAACAGCCAAGTTCCAATTCTCCATTTCAATACACAACATATATGTTTATAGCAAATTTAACGTTAAATAAACGTTAAAATCTGCAACTTTTAAAGTTTTACTTCGTGTACATAGAGGGCAGCACTAGCTTTAACGACTAATTTCGATTGGCTGGTGAATATTTGGCCACGTGACGATGGCTTGTACGATTTTACATTTACCGATGTCGAAGATAAGCTGTACGAGAGATTTGTCTGATGTTCCTACTCAGGCAGACAACGGCTGACACTTTTAAAATTACCTGCTTTATGCCTTTTTGGGAGCATTAGAAGACTTGTATGTAATGAAAGGAATATGTTTTGTAATTGGCATGCTTTTACTTAGTCTAAATAATTCAACTCCAAGTACAGACCCATTTTACAAACTGACTTTTAACGATGTCTGCCCTTTACGTCTCAAGCAGTTAGGATCAAAACTGTTGTGGAATCGCACTGCTTTAACCCATTTTTTTCACTGCCACTTGAAAATTTCAGCACTGCTATATGGTCATTTGTTGTTATAGAACATAAAGTGCCTCTAAAGTATCAATAAAACATAAAATATTCCACAAATAAAACTTTTAAACTTACTTTTGTTTATGCCGTTTACGTGTTGATTTTAATGTGATAACCAATGAAAGCGTTTTTATAAACGGATAAACTGCAGTCAGATAGACATTTAGCGATGCAACATAAAAACGGTTGACATGTGTGGAGGGTTTTAATTTGTTTGTTGCTGTTGTTTTTTTTTCATAATAAACAAACGAGTTTCTCACAAAGTATCACATATATTGATTATAATTTGAAATAGCGTTTCATGTATATAATTTTTCAAAGATATATAAGGTTTAAAAAACTATTTAAAGCCGTCAAAAGTTGCGACACGGATTCTTGTCGCTGGCATATAGACATAGAAGGACGCTTTTCAGCATTGATTTGAATGCTTACTGGGTTGTGCGCGAAGGGCGGACATCGTTTATATAGAAAAGCCCTTGGTGCGCACAATTAGTTGAGCTAGCTTTTACTGACACACTTACACTTTCTTACACTATCAGCTCATTACATTCACCTCTGATATAGGCTGGGACTACTTTCAACTACTTTTAATTTTACTCAAAAAATAGTTCACCAATTTCATTTAAAATTGATTGAGATTCGTTTGTTTGAAGTTTCGTAGTGAAGATATCTGTCATTTCTTTAACAACAAGCTTTTATATTCATAATAATGACCGTATGAAATAAGGCTGTTGAGTAACGTCAAAAATCTTGACATTAAGCCTTTCGCAGAGATGTAAAGTGAGTATAAGGAACAACAACTCTGCGAAGGAGATTGACACACATAGCAAACTTATGTCCGGATATTGTATTTACGAAAATAGGCCCCGATTATAAAATGGCGAATGTAAAACAGTTTTAGAGTTGACACATAATTGATGAAACCAATGTACTGGTTTCAATGTGTCAGATCTCTGTTGAAGGCCTCCCTTTAGCCGAAATGACCTCGAGCTAACTACATGCATGCCTGCTTCTTTGCATTGTCGGAGAACTGTATAATGTTATTGGTTAGTATTCCATCCCCCGAAACACACCAAATAAGTCATTAATCACCCACAAAATGTCTCATTCCGGACTTGGTGGGTTTCTGGGGAACATACCGCTGTACATGGAATGGTATTCATCGAAAAAGCACCGCATTTTAAGGTTCCACGTTTACCGCCATATGCATACCGTCATTTGGGATGGATCGATATTGTACTGTAACGTCTAGTTATTCAGAAGTATAAATGTCAGGTTCCTTCGTTTGCTGATTATATTATTATCATGAAAACTTTAATTATTTTAATGGTAGTCGGCCAATTGGAAACTTGACCTTTACTTAGGCTATAAGCGCTGGTCGTCAACTAAAGTTATGTAGAGTGCATTGAAAGAGTCAATTTTGGAAAGTTTAGTTTAGTACAACCTTTGTACAGGAAGTAGCGAGGTTCACTGGCAGTGGTGAAAACTGACGATTAGTAAAGTGGCAATTTCTTCTAGTCACGATGGTATCTACATTACACTATTGTTGTTTGACGTTAAATATATATTTACAAATGTCAATACATATTTATCTTAATTAAAATTTGAAATGTGATGGTACCAGCGTTTTATTACAATTCGTCCTCAATAAATATCGAACTTATACCTGACGAGAGCAGAATTTTATGCCCCTACAAAGTGGGAGGCAGCACTCGACCGTCGGTCCATACGTACGTCCGTCCGTACGTCCCCCAAATCTTGTGGCATCAACTCCTCCAAAACTATAAAGCAGATTTCTTTCAAACTTTCACAGATGATGAAACAGGATGTGTAGATGATCGTAAAGAAAGGATTTTTTCCTGCAACCAATTTTACCAGTTATGGCCCTTTGTTAATTTAAAATTATGTTGCAGCAGTGGGGGCATCAGTGTCCGAGGACATGTTAACAGGTTGCTAGAACTTCAGTAACACAACCCCTACACACATGTGCTTTGAACAGGCTGGTAATTATGCTTGATCGAGCTTATAACTAGATCGGGCTTCGTAAGCCCGTTCTAGCTTATACATTCCTATAGAAAGTGACAAACCAAGGTACATATAATGTCAGTTCGGGCTGTTTACGTCAACGGCGCAAGCTAAAAGAACTACATTGTGTACAGTTTTGCGGCCCCTTTCGGACCCAATTCACATTTTCTACTTTCATTTAACAGTTTAATGCGCAGATGAAGTTAAATATTACCTTTTTCACATATGTAGCGTATAGCAGGTTTTCAATCGACAAGTATTTTCTCATTTTTGGTTATAATTCATCCGTTCTTCATCTACGGTCGCCATTTTGGTTGATGTGTTGTCTAAGATATTTCCTTATACAGTGTATAATGTTGTAGTCAGCATCACGTCTCTTAAAGCAGTCGTCAATAAAAGTATAGGTTGTGTGAAAAGTTTTTATATATAAATTATATTGTTGAACACAACTATTGAATTGGACACTATATATGCAAATAAAAATAAATTCAAAAACCGCTTTTGTTGTTTATTATAGTGTTATATAAAGATATCTCTATATACACTGCAGCTCCGTTATATCGCGATCCGTTATATCGCGATATCCAATATATCGCGCTTGGTCCGTGGATCCCAATTTTTTGTACACTTACAATGTATATGTTTGTTCATTCTTCGCGGGTGGTAAAAAAGATCAAATGATTTAATCAACGTTGGCGACAAATTCACGAAACGCACGCTTTTTTCGTGTCGTATTACGTCATGATCGGCGAAGGCTGTTTATTACATTTTGTATACAGAGATTTAAAAGGGGATGTACACGTTCACCAACAGATACACTTTAACATCAAACGTATGAAAATAAATGAAAGGTTTATTATCAATTATGTTGCTTTTGATTTGACATGAAACCCCCATTGTGACGAACAATAGGTGCGAAAAACACCAAGCTGATACGGTACTGACAGAATTTCGTTCACGAGACAAACCGCAAATTAGCGAGAAATAATGCAACTTGCTAACCATAATAGACATTGAGCAGGAAACATCAAAACAGTTTATTGTTTTGACATTACCTGCTCATCGACATATCAAGCTGGTAAACGACGGACGACGACCAACTAACATCGCCGACCATGACCGACCAACAGATTGTCGATCAGTTGAAAGTACCGAAAACAATATTACGGTACTGATGGACATTTATGACGGCGATCTTTGTTTGTACATTAATTAATTTCTTTTTATTAAAAATTAATCTTGATATATTATTGAATAAAGTTGTTTAAAAAAAATTGTCCAGAACGGAACGTACTCCCTGATATACCAGTAGATTTCACGGCGTGTTAATTACGCAACACCGCGATATACATGCATCTGACAGCCAAAACAACACTCTCTTACACTATCGGCTCATTACATTCACCTCTGTTATAGGCTGGGACTACTTTCAACTACTTTTACTTTACCTCAAAGAAATAGTTCACCAATTACATTTACAATAGATTGGGTTTTATCGGTTTTAATGAAAGATAGTGAAGATGTCTGTCATTTGTTTTACCTCAAGCTTTCAAATTCATAATTATGACTGTATAAAATTGGGCTGTCGAGTTTGGTAAAAAATCTTGACATTGAGCCTTTCGCAGAGATGTAAAGTGAGTGTAAGGAACGACAACTCTGCGAAGGAGATTGCCAAAACAAATGAATTCTCATGGATTATGCGCGATTATTTACTTATATCGCGATCCGTTTATATCGCGATTGGCGGGCTTGGACCCCGAGGTCCGCGATATAATGGAGTTGCAGTGTATGTAACTATTAACGTGTGTAACAAGTTTCAAACTTACTTCTGAAATGAACATACACATCTAAATATATACTTATAACCCTATATAGATGTTTCTGTTTCTATCAATGTATCCGTAATGTTCCAAACTGTTCAGCGTGAAATTGGCATTTGTGTAGTAACGTATACGTAGTGGACTCCACAAAGAATATTTCTGAAAATGTCTAGTAAAGTAAGTGATTATCATATTAACTGTTTTATTCAAGAGAAAGAGCGAGAGAAAATATTCATAAACTTCTAATGAAGTAAAATTAAACCAACTTTGGTCGTAAGTTTTAGACATAAACTAAATGTTATTTCAGTTGGAACGAAAGACAATATGATGGAATTTTATAAAGAGGTCGTTCAAGCTTTAGAATAAGCTTCAAATGGAGAAAATAGAAAAATTTCTTTACACTATTCTTGATGGTTTTCAGCCTTTTTAGTCTTGTTTCCGATCTTTTCTTCGCATCTGTGACGTAAGAATTAGATATTTCGCCAGTGTGGTGTTGTTTAGCGTGGCAAAGTTGTCCCTGGTAATTTTTACCTGTGTTTGGCTGTTATTCATCGTTATTATTGCCTCAATATAAACCTGGTCATATTATATAAATAAGATTTGCAAATATTTATATTTCATGTAAAACTTTTAATAATTTTTGTAAAAAAACATAATTGAATGAAAACATATTTTTCACAGATACGGACATTCAAAGCGATGACGATATGTAATAATCTTCATTGGAACATGGAAAAGTATGGCTGCTATTTATTGAAATACATAAAACAACTTACTTTCATTTTGGAATAATATGGATGTCACAAAGGTTTCACTGTTCCCGGTGTCAACATCAGAATTTGCAAAATACCCAGCGTTATGTTTATATTATATCGGTGAAATTTACCGCCAAAATATGACAATTGTAAGGAATTTAGGAAATCGTGGAAAGTTAACAAATGTTTACTTTAAATAACCAGTGTTCAATGATGACAATTGAAGCAGCATAATCCAAACATGATATAAACTGTGTAAAATAAAAGCAAGAAGTAACGTTCAAAATAACTATTCCTGTCTCACGATTATATAAGAAAACAAATATTGGTTTCCATTTTGTTTGCTGTGTGGATCTGTATTCGAACATATTTTATCACTCAACGATATTTTCAAACAACCTGTGCCTAAAGTTGCTTCAACAAGAAGATGCTGACAATAAAGTGTTTTCGGCTACTCGTTATTGTTTTAGTCTATTGAATGTCCAAATGGCGCCGACAGAGGAAGTTTAGAAGAATTATCGCTGAAAATAAGAAAATACTGGCCGATGTGAAAACCTGCTATACGCTGCATATGTAAAAAGGTAATATTTAACTTCATTTGCGCATTAAACTGTTAAATGAAAGTAGAAAATGTGAATTGGGTCCGAAAGGGGCCGCAAAACTGTACACAATGTAGTTCTTTTAGCTTGCGCCGTTGACGTAAACAGCCCGAACTGACATTATATGTACCTTGGTTTGTCACTTTCTATAGGAATGTATAAGCTTACTAAGCCCGATCTAGCTTATAAGCTCGATCAAGCATAATTACCAGCCTGTTGAACAACTGTTGAAGACGGACCCTGTTTTCTCCAAAATTTGTATAAACTGGCCACCCCCCCCCCCCCTTCCCCCCTCAAAAAAAAGAAAAAAAGCGAGGGTCTTCACAGGGTCTACTCTACATAAGCTCATCTTTTTATATGCCCGTTTGAAGAACGGGACGTATTATGGGAACACCTGCGGCGGGCGGGCGGGCGGGCGGCATCCACAGTGTTTCCGCTCTCTAAGTCAAAGAGTTTTCATCAGGTCTTTATCAAACTTGGTGAATATGTTGGTGTGCATAATGTCTCGACCAAGTTCTATAACCAGCCAAACCCCCCAGGCACTCCTGAATTATGGCCCTTTAATTGTCCAAAATTTGGGTTTCCGCTCTCTTAAGTCAAAGAGTTTTTGTCCTGTCTTTATTTATCCCCCCGCAAAAGGCGAAGGGAATATTAGAAATGCCCTTCATCCGTCAGTGCGTCCATGTGTCCGTTCGTCTGTCCGTCCGTCCGAAACAATTTTGTCCGGAGCATAAGTCCAAATCTACTCAAGGGATTTTATTCAAACTTCATACACTGACAGAGCACATTGGTAGGTAGTGCAGTGTGCAAGAACAATAATTCTACCTTGCCTATTTTTAGAGTTATTCTCCTTTATCATATTTACTTGATAAATTTTGTCCGGAGCATAACTCCAAGACTTCTTG
>JAZAYU010000289.1:122438-245202 GCA_038501625.1 Corbicula japonica
AATTTATTTATTTATGTTAACGCCATTAACGAAACAACCAGGGTTTCTTAACGTGATAATAGACCCTGAAACAACGCAATACTCAATACACTAACAATTCAAATTTCAGTCAGAGTGCCGACTGTGGAAAATATGCAATGCCTATACATGCACTTAAATGCTCGCTATTCAGACGAACTGCCAAGATGTGTTTAAACCTAACATACAAAAGTTGTGGTATGAAAGGGAAAGCTCTTGTTAAGAATTTAATCTTAAATGATAAAATATTTACCGTCATGTTACAAACACATCCTAAAACTCGTGTTCTACCAGATGTTGAGCAAACGCTAACATTGTTTAGCGGTGTAGTTGTAGAATTCATTGGGTTGCGTAGAAGATGATCTAGAGCTCCCCGCGTGCCGTTATTAGGAGCAGGTTGTAAATGAAGAAGGTCTAAATAAAATAAAATGAAAATGATGGTTGAGTTTACATTTTAGTTAAAGCCCCAGCCCTAAATTTAAGTAAGAATATACTATTGAAAAATCATATTTTTCCATATAGACTCCAATATATAAACTCTCTAACTGAACACAAAAGGTCCGATCGAATTCTTTCTTATAGACGGGATTTTCAATGATATTGTTAAATTATCGTTAACGAACTTTTCAGAAGCTAAATATAATGGAGGTATATTTAGCACCGATTTTTGACGAAGAGACCACTATTTTAGTAAATAAAAATTTTATTAGCCCGAACTAATGCTGCAAATGTGTGCCTATAGTTCAAAATACATGTAATATTTCACACAAGAACGGGTTAAATTGAAGTTATGCCGCTTAAACAGACTAAAACGTAATTGCACATATTATTATATAACTAGATTTAATCCTAATCCGATCTTGGAAGAACCAACTAATTTAATGCTGTTGCTGTTTTGCGTATGTCGCAGATGTCAGTTTATTTTCCAATAACAGCAAGGCATTACCTGAACATTATGAAAAACATCAGGGCTGAAGGTTACAAAGCTGAGATTGGAAACCAGTCTCAAATCTCAAGCATTTCATTGGCTGGAATGGCGACCAGTCGCCTTTTAAGCCAATCAGTTACTTGAGATTTGAGACTGGTTTCCATGCTCAGTTTTATAACCTTGGGCATGTCGATGCACTATTTACCTGCCATAAGATTATATAACTCTATGTTTTCAAATGGCTCAACTTGTAGATTCTGTTGGAAGTCGGGTCCATGAGCAAGAAATAATGCCTAGAATAGAAAGTTGTTTTATAAAGTACTGTATCGTCTGACAATTAATCATTTAATTATGCTTTTATAGTAATATTTAAACAAATTACCAAAAAGATCGTAGAGTAACTAAAGATTGTGCGGAATATTCATTTTTATTATTTTTATATAAATGCGTACTTAGACAAAAAGTATTTATTATAATTAGTTATTATTTTGGATAAATGGAGGGTTATATTTACGGTATATTATTTAACCGATTGGTGTAGTTTTAATAAAATTTTCTACCAATAGTTGCTATTGGTATCGGTACATAACATAAATATTGACTCACGTGCATGCTTTTGTACACATTGTCATAGCCATGATTTCCTTTCAGGCAGCTGGATGATTTCTTTGGACTGTAATTCAAAAGGAGAGTCAAAACTAATAAGATATTTCTACGGTATGCTACTATTAAGCTTGCAGTTTAAAATACATGTACTGGCATTAGAAATGTTAAGATGTTTAGGAATTATGTAAGAAATGCTGTATAGGACAAAGAGACAAGAAAGAAAAAGCAAATTCACCAATAAAATAATAGTAATCTTTATATTTTAATAACTAAGGTATGACTAGAATAGAAACACTTTTAATTTCTCAACAATTATATTAAGCCTGAAAAAATAATTCAAACGGGATACCTGCTCGAGTTACATTACATAAGGAACGTTCCTCATCTAACTATATGAAACTCATATCTAATGCTAAAATAGATAAATCAACTACTAGTGTAATAACGTTGCAGGTTTTATATATTAATCTTAATATGAATTTTGTTTTAGTATGTATATCTCCACTGATTTATGGAAGTGGATTCACGTTACAGTCGAAATATGGGACCATCAGCAAACAATCAGGCCTGAAGGTTATAAAGCTGAGATTGGAAACCAGTCTCGAATCTCACTTATCTGATTGGCTGAAATGGTGACCAGTCGCCATTTCAGCCAATCAGATGCTTGAGATTTGAGACTGGTTTCCATGCTCAGTTTTATAACTTTGGGCACTGTAATACAAGCATACTATATATGGTAGAAACAAGTGTTTGCGAAAATCAAGCATACTCACTGAACAAAACTTAAACAAACTGATCCCAAATATGTATATAATGATCCAGAGACGATAAAAAAAACATTACTAACGTAAATTACGCCGACATGCAAATAGTACACATGATAACTTATTACATATTGTTCGTGTGACACAGAAAATAGACGTAGTAAAATACGTACTAGACGAGCCATGTTTGCTCTACATCAAGGAGAATATCACCGATCCTTGGGTTGTTGGCAAAGTGATGCCTGGCAGGAACGTTGGACCGTGTAAACACGTTCAAGTGTGAGCTCTTACATTGCAGGGAACCGAGGATATCGTCTAGTGGCACAACTGAAGACCAGTACACAATAAACACTGTTATGTGTTAATTAACTCTTAGATTCTGTTTATTCATAAACTTTAACATACGTCTTCAAGATTAACAACGTTTTACAAAAAATACTTAATGGCATACGGATAGCCCAATTATTTCCTGGTTTAAGGAAAACTAAAAACCTAACTATTAACTGAGAAGCGTAAAACACGCAGAATATAAAATAATGCAAACTTGTTTCTGACCAACTGATAATAACCGTATTGAACATGGCTTTTACTTTTCAGTGCCGATAAAAACTTACTCTTACAAAATAGATACTATGTAATATTTTGTATTTAAAAATAACAACAACAACAACAACAACAAAATAGCAAAACGTTAAGAAAAACTGTGTACCGTTTTCATTTTCCAGAACAACACTATGTACTCTTCTATATTTGTTGTCTATGTGACCGGTAGTTCCGGAGTAGATAAGCATGTTGTCAACCCCGGTCATGTAGTAATCAAGGTTCACCTGCCGCTGACAGGACGTCTCAGCCATACCTAAATATAACCTTAATAATTGGAGATAAATAATCATAACGATAAAAATTGTTATAAAAATTAAGACGAACTTTTACAACTATAAAATGTAACTACGCACTGCATGCGTTGTTTGCTAACATTATCATTACAAGCAAGTTGGAAAATCAAGAAGTTAAATAATTGATATCGGAAAACAATCAGCAGTTGTAAAACAATCGAATATATAATAAAGCGGGGTTTTATATTTCAATATTTCATGGGTTCATATGTTATATTTTATATAAATGCTCAACATCAGCCTCAGCCACATACCATGGTCAGCCAGGACAATGAGATTGACACAGTTTTCCATTCCACGAGAGTGTAAACCATCCATGAGACGACCTACAATCATGTCCACTCGCTTCAGCATAGCGTTTATCTGCAAAAATATACTTGTCTGGTCTGGTGATGGTTAGTCAATATAATAAATTACATCCGTCAAAATATTTCAGCATTAAGATACGTGTTTATAATCATTTGACACAAATATTTATTTATTGGCTATTGTATGATCACCGAAAAATTCTCACTAGCAAACTCTCAAACTCTAAAATGAATTTTCTTTAAACCGGCTTCATAAAAGATTGGTCGACATCATGCCTCCCGATCCCTGTCAGATATACTACATGCACACTGTCCTGTCCCTATCCGTGTCGATTATCCTACCTACTTACTCTCCTGTCCGATCCGTGTCAAATATCCTACCTGCTCACAGTCCATGCACGATCCATGTCAAATATCCTACCTGCTCACTGTCCTCTCCCGATCCGTGTCTAATATCCTACCTGCTCACTGTCCATGCACGATCCATGTCAAATATCCTTCTTGCTCACTGTCCTCTCCCGATCCGTGTCTAATATCCTACCTGCTGAATGTCGGGCCCCTTTCCATGTCGAATATCCTACCTGCTCATTGTCCTGTCCCAAGCCATGTCGAATATCCTACCTGCTTACTGCCCTGTCCCGATCCATGTCGAATATCCTACCCGCTCACTGTCCGGTTCCGTTCCGTATCAAATATATTACCTGCTTACTGTCCTGTCCCGTTCCGTATCGATTATCTTACATGTTCACTGTCCTGTCTCGATCCGTATCAAATATCCTACCTGCTAGATTTCCGTGCCCAATTCATGTCGAATATCTTACCTGCTCGCTCTCCGTGCCCGATTCGTATCAAATATCCTACCTGCTTACTGTTCTATTCCGTTCCGTATCAAATATACTTTTTGGTCACCTCCGTGCCCGATCCGTGTCGAGTATTCTACCAGCTCACTATCCTTTCCCGATCCGTGTCGAATAATTATACCTGCTTACTGTCCGGTCCCGATCCGTGTCGGATATCCTACCTGTTCACTGTCCAGTCCCGATCCGTGTCGGATATCCTACCTGCGCACTGTCCGGTCCCGAACCGTGTCGGATATCCTACCTGCTCACTGTCCGGTCCCGATCCGTGTCCTTCATGGTCCGGTTCATCAAAGTACACTGTAATAAACTCCGGTCTCTCGGTATCCGGCAATTCTAGCCAGCCTAACACCGTATCTATCCGCTCTTCGTAAGTGATTGACCTGCAACAACCGAAGTATTAGTTGTTGCTGTTAGGGTTACAGTTTCCAGTAAGTATTGTGCGATTGTTTGCCAACATCGTACCTTTCAAAATTGTATAGCTTGAAAATAAAGTTAACATCCTTTTGTTTCGCAATATAAAAGTTCCTACTGGCAGTCATTTGTAAATATCTTTTTTGCCTTATACGTACAAAAAATGCGGTCAAGACCATCATTCAAGACGGCATTGTTTTTAAAACAACATTTTTAAAAATTATTTCAAACTTTCATTTCGCTTTCTTACGTTTATGATTGTATCTTAATTAAAATTGTGAGCAACTAAAAGCACATTCTCATATGTTATCATGCCTTTTCTTTGTTATTAGTGAACGCACACTGCCTCAAAACGTTATTTTTTACAGATGCATTCCAGTTAAAATTGAAAAAAATATGTTTCGTTTTTTAATGGCATAAATTCAGAAATACATTGTATTACCCATTGTATGGCTTCCAGATATCCGGCTGCATTCCTGCAATACAAATAAATTCTTGCATACATCTTAATATAAATACTATCAAACTTGTTTCTTATAAGATATACATTATATTAATAAAATAATAGTTATATGACTGAATGGTATGTTAAAAGTCATATTAATTAAAACGGTTCTGCATACATAATTACTACTTAGAAAGTACCAGTACCAGAAATATTCATTTCACTTCCAACCCAGTAATATGAGGCCGTTTTTCTTCCATTCTTCTTAGCTGTTACCCATAACTACAAAAACAACAAAATAAACTTATTTAATACATATTTCATAATTTTATCACCGAAGTCTCAACATATATGTATAAGAAGCCTCTGCAAACATACAAGATTTGACAGCCTATTATTCAACGTAAAAACATACATGTATTTTTTAATCTGAGTAAAATCATCTCCTGAAAACCGCTACGCTATCAGTTTTCCCTTTAGTGATATTGCGTATTTTTTAAATTGAAAGTTATGTAAAACGCTGGACATAAATTAGTCTTTTAGAATACGTTCAATTTGAGTTATATTTGTAATAAGCTTACAGGTTCACCGCCCCACCAACGGGAGTCAAATTTTTCATTTCCTCCGATAGAGAATGACGAGTTCATGCTGGCGTCATACATACTGTTACCCACGATACCGTGAGACTCTGGGTATAAACCCTACAAATAATGAACATACCAAATGTCATCCAAGTACAAGGTAAGGAGAGCAAACAATAGCGCTAACGCTTTAAGTAGCGAAAACGTAGACCTTATTATTATATTGTTTATACTAATAGATGAAAAGGGAACTTTATAGCCACCTTACACAACAAATATGTTAATATTGCAGGCTCGGTTTGATCGAGCCTGTTCATGGGCAGTTATGGGAATTCATATTACTGCCCTAGCTGCCTAGCCCCAGGTTGAGGCAACTCAAAATTTACACCAATAAACAGTACAATTTCTAACCATTCCAGACGGATGGTAGCCTCTATGCATAACTATGGCGGCGAACATGGAATCTTCAATGCGGTATTTTCATTGTACGATCAGCGGCGTATGGTCACCAAAAAAGGAATACGTTTGCCGTAAACGAGAAAACAATGTGGGGAACTGAATAGACTAGAGTTTCGACAGGAAATCTGAGAATATAAAGACCTTAATTTCACAAAGAGCGCTAAAGGAAAAAAAATCCAAGATGTATATCCGAGGGGTAATTAAACAAGATACGTATGCTAGCATTGATTATAGAGGTAAGCGATATTTACGGTAACAATTGTGTAGTGGTTGGGGAAAGTTAGAGTCGGGTATACGGCTCTCATATATGGAGTGTGTACACCACAGTCGTGCAGCTTCAGGATGGTTGGTGTCAGGTTCCGAAGCAAGTACTCCGCTCGAAACCCGTCCAGAGAAACAAGCAATACCGGATTCTGACTGAAAGTAGATCTAAACATTGAAAATATCTGGTCTAACTTTACGAAAAATGAATTACGTGACAATGGGTTTGATACTGGTTAGGTCACTTTTTATCTGCATTATGAACTATGTTTTGACGAAATAGATTGAAAGGGAACGTTGGTTTCAATTAGCCTGTTCGTGGGTAGTAATAGCAGTTCTGGAGTGAGAGAAACTCGGTATATATACCGATGAACAGTAAAATTTCGATCACAAACGCTAGTGTGCTTATGGCGGTGAACATGGAACCTTCAATGCGGTATTTTAAATTAATATATATTCCACATCTAACAGAACGGTGCAATATTGCCAGACACATATAAAAAGCTTCAAAGTCAATTACATCAGTTTGTCTTTGAAAAGTCAAAACTTCAGCCAGTCAAGAAAGATATATCATGTAAGTTCTGTTAAGTAGAGTATGTTTTAAATGTGAACCTACCTCCAGGGACATTGTACAACATCTGCTGGGTTTGAACAAGAAGTGGACATCCAGTCGCCAGGTATTGTGGTCGGTCTGGAAGTTGCCACAGTAGACTATCATTCCAGGTAAAAACAAGACACTGTGGTATTATAAAATTTGTGGCAGAAAAATATTATGTGTGACATGAAAAATAACCATTCAAATTAAAAAGGTATAAAACGTTCCTCAAGTTACGAAACACGCCTAAATGAAATATATGCAAAATATACTGATTTCTGGATCATTGAGTCGCAGCAACAGCAGCAACTTTTTGCATTAATCTCGTGTGTCAGTGCGATAGAACAACTGCGCCCTATGAGAGAAATGCTGAAATTTAAAAGTCGCTTCACACTTTGAAAACACTCCTTTGATCTCTTTCAGCAAAACTATGATTGAATAAATTTAAAAACTTAATTCGAAGCAACGTCTCTGTTTACATTTATAATAATATATAGCAAATACCGCAATAATTCATCAGTGATTGAAATCTTAAGTAACGCTGTCCGACTAAGTTTAATTTGGACACGTTGATTCCCAAGACGCATAGTCAGTATACGTCTAAGCAAGTAACTACTAAAACCTACCATGTTTGGTGTTGTGGAGGTTGAAGTAGCTGTTACTGTTGGGACTGCGGTTGTTTCCGAGGAAGATGTGGTTGTTTCCTCTGAGGCTTTAGTTGTTTTTGCCGGTGAAGTAGCTGTTACTCTGGGGCTTGTGATTGTTTCCTTGGAGGCTGTTGTTGTTAACACAGAGGCAATGGTTGTAACCGCCGTGGATGATGTATGTACTTCCTCAGTGGCTTTAGCTGTTGTGGATTTTACGAAGACCGTGGTTGTTTCCACAGGAGCTTGTGTGGTGGTCTGTACCCCTCCTTGTGCGCCTTGTTCCCCGGCATTTTCTTCAGCAGATTTCTTTGAAAGTCCCACAGCAAGACCAATTATAATAGCCACAAGGCATACCAATCCCTGAAGATAAATTCTCTTTTCTGTGTGTTTAATATTTCAGAATATAATGAATGTATAAATAAAATGTTTCGTTGTTTTCGTTTTTGTTTTGTTGGTTTTTGGGGTTTTGCTGTTTCTTTACCTGACAATTTTCAAATATAAAAATACACATTAAGGTGGTATAATTTGTCACAATATACTGTTAAAGTTGGGGGGAGTGTGGTTTCCTATTTTCATAAAATTTCATGTTATTTAATAATTATAAATCTTCTTATTACTTCAGATATCAATTATAGGGCATATAAATGTTACAGGTCAATCAGGAATTATACAAAATTAGAAATATGAAACAATTTCTCTCACTGAGTGTAGCCTTATTGCCGGGAGTCCAAACTTCCAAATTATCCACCATAGTATTAAACTACAGTCACAGGAAGGTTGTCTATATCAAGGTTAACAATGTCTTAGAATTTAGTTCAATAAACTTTACTAGAACAATAGTTATAAACAATGCAAACATGAATGTCAAAGTTTCCTTTTGTAGTCACTGGGAGAAACATGTTTTGCTATTGTTCTAGTAAAGTTTATTGAACTAAATTCTCATTAGTGTTAAGCTGTGGGAAATTTATAATGTTAGTGTGACGGCCTTTTTCGAAGTAAACAGTAAAAAAACGTTAACCGCGTACCATCTGGAATAAAAAAAAATCTCACTTTTCCAATCTTGACCATAACTAGCCGTAACAATAGTCAGATATACGCCCAACGTGTTAATCTTTTGTATATAGCTCTTACCACAGCCATGATGACGATGCGCGTCCTCTTCTTCCGAAAGATTCGTGAGTCGTTCGCATCTTCTGCTGTCAGCTTATAAGCAAATATAAAGAAACACACACAAATAAATACAGACCTAGTGACTTGTGAAAAAGGTCTGTTTTGTAACACACACACATAAGAAAGAACGAATGACTATTTATAGAGGGTATGGATCCGCTTATGGATCTGTTCGTTTCTAAAGCTGGGTCGGCTGACTTTACAATTACTGTTCTGTGAATTAACCAATGCAGTAGTGGGACAGATTAATTCATTAATTCAGAATCCGAACGAAATATAGAATTAAACTCAAACTTTTTTTAGAAAATTAAAAAAAAACACTAAATAAAAACCCTAGTATCATTTAACCAAAAACCACAAAGTTCGTGAGGGCGGATATAAATTAAATTTTTCCCATTTTCAATCAAACAAAGTTATTCAATTATTTTTCCCTTCTAGTGAAAGTTGTGTCCTACACACCGGTGGGATTGAACAAATAACATAAATATAATTTCGTCTTCTCGCTAACTAAAAGACGAAATGCATCAATCGATCATCTTAAACATCTTAATGATACGCGTAATTTTAACATTGAGACTGACTTGATGCAAAGATATTAAGCAAATAATGGAATAGTTGATGCTACAAAAGTAACACGTGCGGCCGTTACCGGCCAGTCACGAAGAATATTTTGCCAATGTAGCCGGCCCTCTACTCCAAAAAATACACAACGATAATGTAAATGGGAGTAAGTCGGGCAACTGACAACAAACGGCAAAGAGAAGCAAATGATTTTTCGTTGTCCGTGGTTATTAGATGTTTTGAATTGCAAATATAACTGAAAATTTTATTATACTTACAAAATCATATGACGAATAAGACCGATTGTCAAACTTTTGATGACTCTGAAAGCAGAAAAAAGAATGACACTGTTTGCAATCAGTTACTTAAATATCTCATTTAATTAGTTTATTTCTTATCCCAGTCTAATTTTAATCTAGGAGTGAGCGTATTTCTTATAAGAGTACATGCAGTTTGGTATATTATAATTGTGTCCGAAACGGACGATTTGGGATATACGGTGAGACCACTGGATGGACAGACCGCAGCCTTACCCATGGTGCTATCTGGCTGAGACAGAGGGAAAGAGAGGGCGCGCGAATCGGTAAATTAGAAATAAGTTCTTTATTTATATAGGAAACATATATTTAGCTCAATATTAATCGACCATAATTATAGTCCTCGTTAATCCTTTATAGATAACAATCTCGCACACATATATTCATAGAAATGAAATTATGAAGCCCATTAGGCCAGATACGTTTTATTTTCTGTTTCATTTTTCAAATTGTCCACTTAAAATATCAACATACTAACTTGATTTTCAACATGAAGTATAAACAAATATTTTATAAACTTCAAGATAGTGTTACCACCAATATGAAATCTTACAATTTGTTTTAACTTTTAACTCATAATTATAAGCTCTTTTCATTTTTGGAAAAATGAATTCACAAATATATGAACGTGTATTACCTTTATTAAATCAAAGCTAGGCATGATGCTGATGAATATGTGTGTGTGTGTCCACAATGTCACATTCAGTGTTGTCACTCGTGCTAGCGTGTCCGAACGTTACTGGTACCACGCCACTCGTGCTATCGTGTCCGCAACGTCACTCGTACCACGCCGCTCGTCCTACCGTGTCCGCAACCTCTCTGGTACCACGACTCAATTGCTTTTTGTATCCGCAACGTTACTCGTACCACGCCACTCGTGCTATCGTATCAGCAAGGTCACTCGTAGCAAGTTAATCGTACTAGCGTATCTACAGCTTCGTTGGCATCAAGTCACAATTAAGTATATTCAACGTACTGATATCACTTTTCTCCTGCTAACGAACCCACAACGTCATGTCACGACGTCACTCGTGTTAGCTTTTCCACAACGCCACCGGTATCACGTCGCTCGTGTTAGTGTAACCAAAAGGTCACTGGTATCCAGTCACTCGTGGTATACGCATGTTCGCTGGTATTGAACTCCGCAAAGTGACTCGTCACTTAAAGTAGCGAAATGGGTGAACTTCGTTATAAATCCTAGTTATTGCGGAATGCGGAGATATAAACAATTTTTAGTATTATGTCAACAGACAGACCTATATCCAAGACGTTGAAATGGTTGTTATCAATGACGGTATGTGTGCAGGCCACTCGTCTGTCGTGCTGGCTGCAATTAATTTATGTATTTATTGTACTCTAATTAAGATAACTGATATTCACCGCATGCTAGCAGCTAGTGCGTTAAAACTTGAATCGTTGGAGTTGCACTCTTTTCATTTTTAACACATATATTAGTTTTTAACGTGCACAATGTATTAAAAAGTATTCTAATGCGTTATTATATGTTCTTAGATGCAAATGTCACAGAAATTGTGTTCATGTAAGACGCTGGTTATAAAAATTCTCTATACCTCAAAGAGTACATACTTGCCTTTTGGTTGTGTTTGTTTGTTGTTTTATGCGTGTGTGTTTTGTTTATTTTGTAAATGAAAAATTTTAAGACGGTTCACTTCAACAGAACATTTTCCCCGACAGCAACAATTTTTACTTTCCAGTAGTATTCAAATTTTGAAATATGTTTATTCCTTCGTTTGTGCCTTGCTGTTGCTGTTTATATGTGCCTTCCACAAACAAATTTCCTGAAAGTCGGCCTGTCAGCATCATGTTATCCAAAAATTTAAGTCAAAAATATCTATCTCATATGTAAAAACATCAATGAAAACAACTGTTGACTGTGAATGAGTCAGTAGTAAAATTTACGATTTTATAAAACAAGATTTAAAGTGCATTTGTACGTTTTTATGTTAACACTCTCGTTTTTGTCACATCTATTAAATATACGTGCATTTGTATTTTGTTGTTTACAACTTAATCTGCATCAACAAATCATGTATAATTAAAATCACATCCGTATGTTACCTGCAATTAATATCCACGCTTATAAAAGCTGTACATGTAACTTAGATGTTAATTATACTGTTCGCTGACGCGTTTTTAACGTTTGTAACAACGTGTATCAGTGAAACGTAACGTTCAAATTAATCACTTTGCCGTCTTTTCAAAATAACTAATAGTTAATATTAAAAAAAGAAAATTGGTTGTAGGACAATTGTCACAAAACCTGGAAAAATATATTGACAATTTAATGAAACAGAAGGGGATTTTAAATGTTTTCAGAATTTGGTAAGGTTAATTGAATAGTATACAATTGTATTATTTTAACAGTCAAATGCCACAAATTTCGCATACAAATTTGATTGAGTCTAGTTTTACAGCCAAAGCTGTGTTAAATATTAACTTTTACCACAAGTTTTTGCAGCTAATTGGTTTTAAAGTGGTTCAAAAGTATGTAATTTATACAAGAAACATAAGATTTTTACTGGAGGTAAATTCAAAGCACTATAGGTACTGAGGAGTAGCACTGTGCCCACGGTGATAAAACTGAGCATGGAAACCAGTCTCAAATCTCAAGCATCTGATTGGCTGAAATGGCGGCTGGTCGTCAAGCAAGTGTAACTTGTTCAGTCTTCAAAGATTTTCCATCATTTAAAGTGTCAGAAACTGATATATCAGACCCCAAAACAACACTGAAATGACAAATTTACTAAAGAGTCGTTTGTTGGTAAAGATGCTCAAATAATATGGTAAAGATGCTCAAGTAAAATGGTAATTATGCTCAAATAATATGGTCAAGATGCTCAAATAATATGGTAAAGATGCTCAAATAATATGGTAAAGATGCTCAAATAATATGGTAAAGATGCTCAAGTAAAATGGTAATTATGCTCAAATAATTATGGTAAAGATGCTCAAATAATATGGTAAAGATGCTCAAATAATAAGGTAAAGATGTTCAAGTAAAATGGTAATCATGCTCAAATAATATGGTAAAGATGCTCAAATAATATGGAAAAGATGCTCAACTTGGTAATAAGTGTCAGAAACTGATATATCAGACCCCAAAACAACACTGAAAATGACAAATTTACTAAAGAGTCGTTTGTTGGTAAAGGTGCTCAAATAATATGGTAAAGATGCTCAAATAATATGGTAAATATGCTCAAATAATATGGTAAAGATGCTCAAGTAAAATGGTAATTATGCTTAAATAATATGGTAAAGATGCTCAAATAATATGGTAAAGATGCTCAAATAATAAGGTAAAGATGCTCAAGTAAAATGGTAATTATGCTCAAATAATTATGGTAAAGATGCTCAAATAATATGGTAAAGATGCTCAAATAATAAGGTAAAGATGTTCAAGTAAAATGGTACGTAATCATGCTCAAATAATATGGTAAAGATGCTCAAATAATATGGTAAAGATGCTCAACTTGGTAATATGGTAAAGATCCTCAAATAAAATGGTAAAGATGCTCAAATAAGATTAGTAGAAAACAAGCAAGTTAGCAAGTTGTTTTTCTTCTCTTCGATTTTTTTCTCTCAAAATAATCTAAATGTTATGCGGCGGACATTTAAGGAAAACTGAACAAGTTAGGAAATAAATGTTGACATATCAAGATATTCAACACGCTTATGACCTTGAATAATATACTCATGCTTCCGATGTTACTTTAAATATATTTTGCAAGGTTATTAACAATCCTTGTTTTAAAGTCCACCTGCGCATTCTGTGACCAGATCCAGCAGGTACCATTGACACGTCGTTTTATAAAAGTAGATCTTTTAATATAAATGTTATTGGAAGTATTATATAAACATATCGGATAGTGTTCAAAAATGTAAACACGATATAAATATGGTACTTTCGAGACCGAGTACTACCCTGTTACGTTTTAGCATTTTGTTTCAAGTCAAAATAACATATTCTTGTCTACTCAAGCCTACCTGACTCGTCCCTAATTAACAACCTCCCACGCACGGAAAATGAGGATATGCTATCATCCGGCAGTCGAGGATTATCCATCCTTTTATAACACTTCTGCAGGAAAGTGTTTTTTCTCTTGCGTAGAATATAGGCAGTCATGGTACTAAAACCATGCCACACAGAGAGGTGTGGCGGTTCTTAATTTCGGACTTATACATTAAAATTTATGTTAATAAAAAGTTGAAATTGTTATCTTTACGAAACTCTGGTTGTTAACTTAAAGAATATTCTCCATTTCAACCAAACACGATAAACAAACATTTTGTAGTCGCGAAAGAATAATTATTGGAAAATTAAAAAGAAATAAAGGGAAAGCAAAATTGAAATTTTCATTCTATATTTTTGGAAAGCTCTCACTTGTTCCTAAGGATTTGAGCGCCAAACCTTTAAACATATTTCGGCGCATGCGCATTAATAACTTTTTTCCGAGGAAAACTAACCGTATTGCACGTTTATAAGGCCCTCAGAAAGCTTTCAGTTGTAACAATTACTATTAAAGTACATTTATCATCCATTGAACAGTATTTCAAGAGTAAATTTGTTCCTGTTTTTTAAATGGTAAAATATTTTCATTGATGGTGACGGTTGTCTTAGAGGTACCATTAACTTCCGGTTGTAAACAAATTCATTTCAAAGAGTTTTTCCCTTCAAACTCAGCATGTTATAGGTCTGAGAAAAATTAAGTATGTTTCGTGTTTATATTCGCTGTAAATTGACCATGTTTATCTATTAATTACGATATTTTACGATTGGACATAATGTCGCGGATTTTCTAAATCGTGCCCGATCTTGTTCGTTACGGTGTTGCCTAAACAAGTATGGAAGTGTTCTGTATCGAATGTCAAAACTGTGATCGGTAGTTATTGAAGATGAAAAATTGAAGCATACGTTTGCTGGTAAATTCATTGATTTGACTAACTGACATAATGTTTATTCCATAACTGACATAATAATTAGTGATATTAATTTGTAAAAGACCACAAATTATGATGAAAGCATTGTTTAATGTGCTGGAGTCGGAGTGAGTGGCTCTTCAGTATGTTCAATCTCAGAATTTTCTCTGACAGTTTTAACTTTATATAGATTTTCACCTGGCCATCGTCTCTGAAACATAGGCAATTTTTATTGCAAAAAAATAGCTTAATAGAAAGAAAATTGTAAAAAATATTGTATGTGTATAAATTGTTGAATTATAGGTCTGCTACCCCTAGCCCAACCAATCTGTATTGTCTAGTACCATTGACACTGCCTTACTTAAACAATGTTTCGAGTTGACACATAACAGCTTAATTTAGCCAATGTTTAAAGTCTTAGACTGTTCTGCTCCTGTCAAACACTTAATAATTTATTCTCATGTCTTAATTTATCATAAATGAAATCTCACCTATTACTATATAAATGCAATGGGGAAGACATGCACTTGAAGAGGCATCATTCTAGCAAAATAGTTGTCATTATCGTCCTCTTGCCTATTTAGATTAGTGTGGTAGGCCAAAAATGTGGGTACATAAATTGAGTGATATTTAGCAGGTTAATGACATTAATTTGAATTTACTGGTTCTAATCTTAGAGCATTATGATTTCTGTATTGCTTTTCAGTGTTTATTGATTGATGGCAACAGAAGCCTTACAAATCGACACTATTCCTGATTTTTTACGCTTCAAATATGATAAAACATCACATGATATGAATGTACCTCACTTGTCAAGAGATGTCGCAAGACAAAATCAAAGGTTAGTTAAACAAATTACATTGCTTTTAGTTTTACAGATATATTATCTTTTTTGTATATATATAAAAGTTTGTCACTGTTTCTGAAACTTTCATTTAACCAATTATTGATTTGCGCCTAATGAAGTAATTTGCAGTTTATGTTATTGTATGGTTTGTTATAATTTCTACAGAGACTTTTCATAATAATTGTCCAATTGCTGAAATTCTTCAGTTTTATAACTGATATGTAAATACCTTTAAGATAAGGTGCATTTGTTTTGATTATTTAATTTGACATGGAATTTGTTTACAGAAAAGAAGATGTTCAGCTTCTGAAGTTTCCAAGTACAAAGAACATTTTATGGGATCACACTGAGACTGGCGTACCTCAGGTGCTGCATGTCAGTTACTTTAGGTACTTACAGGAGCCTTTTCTGTATTTGAGAATATCAAGAGAGTTTTCATAAGTGTACTTATAGAAAACTTAATAGCCACGAATCCTCTTAACAATACGAAGAACTTCTTGTTCTCACAACCCGAGCTGTTCCCCATCATGAATTTGGAATGGGACGAAAATTGTCAATGTGGGACACTTCAGAGACAATGATGCTGTTTCTGTGCTGTTTGTATTCATTCTTAGAGTTTCTTAACTTGATTTGTTGAAGAACATGACAAAGGCATTGATTGTTAACTGTCATTTTTAGATGATCTAAAATAGTCAATAATCCTACAATGAAAGAACTCAGAAATTGGTATAAGTAACATTTAAGTTTTCTGACTGATTATTTAGAAAAAAGTGCATATTCAGCAGTTTGAAAAGCTTCTTAATATCAGTATTATTCTTAAAGACTTGCACATATCTTGCAGGAAACCTCGGCTGTGTGTATCAGAGAAGGTACTCAGGTTTGCTCAGAGACATGTAGAGAGCAGCGACAGATCATCATGTAGCTGCGTTCTTGTTGGATCTCTGAACATCGATGATGGTAGGTAATCCTGTTAACATATCACTGTACTCTGTGTATACAGCTTGTATCCCTTGTGAGACTAGTGTAAATCCACATCAGACTGAACATACTTACAGTCTGATCAGAATCTACACTTATCATCTAGGTCAGACATAAATAAACTAGTGAATCTAAAAACAGCTTATGTGTAGATCATGATTACACTGTGCAAACATGCAGGCTTATCTGATCTACACTGGTCATACATGTAATGTTAGCTCTATTCATAAAATAAAGGGTTAATTAACTTTCTTGAATGTCAATGAAATTATTAAAATTATTGATAATTGAGTTGGTTGTTGACATTGATTGAATTAGGACCAGTGATGGAGATAGATTTATACCTGAGATTGTTTTAATATATGTAATTTGCAGACTGATTATCTTGAAACAAAAATCACTTAATCAGGCTTTCCAGCATTCCTAGTTTTTCCTAGTTTTCCTAGTTTTTCCTAGTTTTTTGAATTGGCTCCTAGTTTTTCCTAGTTTTTACAAAAAGCTCCTAGTATTCCTAGTTTTTACTAAAATAAAGAAGTAATTTTTTCATAATAACACGTTGCAATGCTTTAAATCATGCTTTGCAAAGTATTTTTACAGAAGATGTTCAGAAGCTGTTTAGTTGACATGTTCCTATGCTGGCAGTGAGGTCTGGTGTCATTGTTGCATAACCCAGCCATCTCAACCTTTGTTCACTAAGGAAAGCTTTAATCAAAACTTAAGTTTTCTTTAACTATGTGTTGTCAACATTTAGAAACAATGCCATTTGTTTTAATTGTGAGTTAAATGTTTGGTTATGTCTCTTATAACTCTATCCAAATACTTTTGCCGACAAAAATAAATTGTTGTGAAATGTCAAAGTATTTGTAATTTGGGTTATTTATTTAATTATAATGTCTTTGTTTTCAAAAACATCAAACAACAAAAAGATTAGATCATTAAATTTTAAATATTTCTTTAGTACTGTTGATCAACGTTAAATTTTACAACACAGCTGTTCAGTACCTCTCCACTTACTTTAGGCATTTTGGTAACAACCATAAGATGCTTTGCTGTAAAGAGCAAAAAGACAAAAAAAGAAAGCTTGGTAATAAAGAAAAGAAGGTTAAGAAAAATAAATTGGAGATAAAGGCTGAAATGGTTAAGGCTAATAAGATTTTGGAAGAGGAAAATCTGAGGCTATAAAAATATAAGGCAGGGTTCTCAATAAGTTTCAGTCCAGCAGGCCCAATTAACAATCTAGCAGGCCTGCTAGGGGGTCCGGGGGCACACTCCTGAAAATTTTGAAACTGATCGCTTCATTTCCTGCATTTTAGGCTAAATCTATACTATTTAATATCACTATTTGGAAGCCATTTTGTGGCATATTTTAATGCAAAAATGTGTTTGAAGTATCTATATTACATGGCAGTATGATATTACCATGCAACGTGGATACTAAAAACACATTTTTTGCACATAACGCTGTTATCCAAAGTATTCCGAAACAGCATTAAATAGCGCAAAGGGGAGAAAGTGCCAAAAAGGATCAACCTTAGCGAAAACACAAGATTTTTGATCTGTCGGGAATTTCAACTAGCCGAAACTTAATTTTAAAACGGCCATTTTGGCCGGTGGCCGGCTTTTATTGAGAACCCTGATAAGGATTTCAAAGAAATGACATTCCTCAAGGTCTCAGTGATGTGGCAAAAATAAACATGATAAAGTAACAGTTAAAACAACAAATGTGTAGACGATAAGAATGACATTAGAAAGTGATAAAAATGAAATTGATTAGAATCATTAATAGAAAAGCAATTTTTCACTGTCATTTTTACTCAGAAGGGGAATGAAAAAACCTGATGTAAAGTCACTTTTTGGGAAAAACTGCATGATTTTAAAGAAATTTTCTGAGGGGAAGGCATCCATAAATGACCCCTACTAAAGAAGGAAAAAAAAGCCCTGAGTTGAGAGAAATTTCCACAATTTCCTGGAGAGGTTGTTTTCCAAATCAGGTAAATCAGTTGTTGGGGGTATAGTCAGTTCTATGACAAAGATATAAACCTGACTTCAAATAAAGTTGTGCTTATCTTTCAGTCTTGTGTTTCTAAATACACATTTGATTGGGTGTTATAATTTAGATTTATTTCAACAAAATTGAATGAAATTTGTCATTACAAAGTATCTGTGATCATGTGGCCTTCTTTGATTAAAAACCTGTAGTCTACAATTGGCGACAAAAAAGAAAAACAATGTTTCAAACATTAAGTTTTGTTTTCAAATTGCTTCAAAGTACAAGTATATTCAAATAAATGTAATAGGGACTGGCAAGAGGAGTCAACAAACTGGATGACAAATAGAAAATTTGGCTAAGAAAACCTGATATTCAGGTTTTAGCCTGTTATAAGTGCTGTTCAGTTCTTGCTGACTGCTTAATGTACTGGTTAGAGGCCCCCAGGCCAGGGCTTTGCCTTGGACCCAACAGCAGTCCAAATTTAATGATGGACCCAGATCCCCAGCATAATTTTCAGGTTTTTTTTTTTTAATTTCTCCCTTGCACCCATGTAGCTGCACAACCTTTGTATGTATATATATTACTTAAAAAAACTGATTTTGTACTTACATTTATGTATATGTTCAATTAGTTAAATTTTTTATTAACACAATGGCAAAATGACAGGTATTTTTAACACATGGCATTGTTTCTAAAAATTGTTAAACACTGTGCATATTACTACCTAAAAGATTCCTTTTTGTAACAACAACAGCTAATACAGCAGTCATTATCATGTATATATAAAATATTATATATTTAAAATATTATATAAATATGAATGTTTTAGAACTGAACAGGTTAACTCTGGTCTGTTAATTTTCAATGTTTATTAAACGAATAAAAAACATTCGATTATGCTTGAAAACAGTAAGCCAGAGATGATTTAACAATGAAATAGTCAGCTCACCAGCCTCTGCATCTGCATGAATGCTAAATTTATATATGCAAAGATGACAGGGTAAAGAGATAACTTTAAATAGTTCCTAGTTTTTTTACGGTTTCTTCCTAGTTTTTCCTAGTTTTCTCCTAGTTTTTTGTGCTGTTGCTTCCTAGTTTTCTCCTAGTTTTTCATAAAGTACTGCTGGAGAGCCTGCATAATCTAAACAAACAACATATTAATTTCATTATAATGTTCATGTAGAATTAACTATGGATACATAGCTTTACTGTTGCTTGCAGATGGAGAAGGAGTGGTATTTAACGTGGAGAGGTTAGATCCAGTTGGTGACACAAACACCTCAACTAGTCATGCTGCAGGAGATATGCTCATCCCGTTCACTGTAAGTCATAATTAGTTTACATGATTTATAGCAAAAGTTTTTTCCAAAATGAACAAAGTGTAATGCAAATTAAACAAAAGTTTAAAAATAAAGAATGTTTGATTTCAGTTTTGTTTTTCCCCTTTAATCTGTGTTGAGTCCTAAAGAATTGGATTTGTTACAGGTACAGACAGGAAGTGGGGAGAGGGGCAGTACAGCTGAGGATTATAGCAATGCTCTGCAGGTAATATAATATACACTACTGGTTTCCTTGGATATGTTTATTATGTACCTTGGAGTTTCATTTTGTTTTAAAGTACATAATTATGTAAAATCTAAACTTGTAAGAGATAAACTTTTCTAACAAGCCAAATAATTTAGTGGACTTTTCAGTCCTTCAATAATAACCCATGACAAACCTTGATTTTTTTTATATAATTCTATAATTTTAACATCAAAATTTGAAGAATCTTTTTATCTTCTGGCATGTTTGTCTGATAATGCATGTTGAAAGGTAGCTTGGCTCTCCAAAAACATTTCGGGGAAACACAATCACCACTTTGTTTGACTGTCTATTTGTACAGTAGTATAATTATAAGTATAATTATTATAGCACTGTCCCTGTTTCCAAGCTATACTTAGGAGCATGCATCAATTCCACCAACAACTTAAGCATACTTAAAAGTTTAACAATGCTGTTACCTATTGAGTGAAATCCACCACAATATTTAAGTCAGACAACAAATTCTCAATCTGTTTTGGGTAGTCATTATGGGTATACTTTGTTATGTTTGTAAAAATATAAATCTAAAGTTTTCAGAAAAAAATGCAACAAAATGATTCCCTTACTCTTACCAGGACACCAGTGCTCTAAATGTTACATCAGAATATTTTAATAGTAAGAACATAACCAGGCTGAGTTAATATTTCCACAACTGTAAGCAATTATACTTGTGTATTTTAGTTACTGAAGCAAAGATGTTGTTCTAAAGATCCTGTAGAGCTGGGAAATGTCCTCCTCACTAAGGGCTGGGGCAGCTTCTATACAACTGGAGAAACATGTGTTCATCACCTCGAGTTTGAGGTTGTTACTGTAGGAACTGAGATTAAGGCTCAGCCGATTGGATCTGTGCCAATTGTTCCTACAGCCCTGTCCAAAAATCTCTCCGGTCCGATGAGTATCAGTCATATGCAAGGGACACCCAAAACAGGGTAAGTTTAGGCAATATTGCTTTTTTCCTCAAATAAAAAAAAATCAGCACAAAATGCATACTAATTACAAAAACAGCATGTTTTTGCATATATTTCCAGGATGGCTCATCAGTTCTCCATAGCAGTTTGACAAATCACATTTCATAGTTAGCTATTTAACACTGTTTAACACTGACTGTGGAGAAGAGAGTTTTAAGTTTGGAGACCTTAGAATCCAACAGAAGATTGTTAAGAGATACTGATATGAAACAAGAACACATGTTTAGGGAATAAGCTGTTGATATATTCTAAAATATTGTTGATAAACCTAACAAGAAACTTGTAGTTTGTGGTTGTTTGTCAGCCAAGTGGGACATCTTTACCTTGATAATTAAGTGCTTAATTTTGACATTTCAGAGGAGTTGCCATTTTGTTCATATATAAATTTAACAATATTTTAACAAAGTTAAATGTACTTTTCACAGCTACCTAACCATGGATCATACTCGTAAACTTCTTCTGGTGCTAGAATCCGACCCCAAAGTGACAAACCTACCTCTTGTGGGCATGTAAGTACCAGAAATATCCTAGAATATTTAGCTTTACTTTTTGAAGGAATAGCAAGATGATCTACTTCCCCATTGTCAGTATTGACTTTTCAGTTGAATCTTAGATTATGTATTCACATACATGTATATAATAAACTGTTTCTGTCTCGCAAATTCTTTATTATGTTTGCTTACAACAAAGGAGGGAGAGGCTTAGAACTAGGAATAAATAGGAATAAATAACAAATATTAAGTAATTTTTCTTACACCAGTGACCTAATTTCGAAGTACAGAACCTGTCTTTATTTCATTAATTGTATATGAAGTATTAGTCTACTGGATGGTTTTTAACTATTCTTGATAAAAGATTGATGTTCTCTTGAAAGAGGATACCATTTCTTGACAAATTAAGTGTGCTGTCCTTTAACAGCTCTTGTTTCTTCTATACTTATCCTAAGGCATAATTTTTATTTAAGACATTTTTTGCGTCTCAGAAAGTTTATAGTTTGGGCATCTGATGCATTATTATGACGTGATTACTGATACAATTGGCATGCTTGTAATATTTGTTGACTAGCAAAAAAAAATTATTGTTCACTGTTTCAGTTGGGTGAGTGGAGTATCTTATGCGTACAGTCCGTATGTTTGGGCCTGCTGTGTTCGTTATCTACACAATTCTCATATACAGGACAGGTTTGTAACTTTACTCAACATGTTATTTGTTTGCTGGGTCAAAGATCATACAACTAAATTGGAAACCAGTTACAAAAAAACAAGCATTGGATTGGTTGAAATGGAGATTGGTCTGATCTTGGGGTGCAGTTTTCAGGCCTGAAGGTTATAACGCTGAGCATGGAAACCAGTCTCAAATCTCAAGCATCTGATTGGCTGAAATGGCGACCAGTCATACTGAACGTTTATATGAAAGTTTTCACTTAGAATTTTAATTCCCATAGTATTGCAGGGATTGGCCTATGCTGTAACAAAGGGTAGTTTGAATATGTATTTTAGGCAAGGTGACTTTGGTTTTCAACTTTATTGATGAAGCATATTGGTAGGGAAAGAAATTGAGGACATTTGGGAGACTATTTCTCCTTAGCCTAAGGACACAAGATCATAAAACAGAGATTGGAGACCAGTTTCAAATCTCAAGCATGTGATTGGCTAAAATGGCCAGATTAAGTTTTGTGATCTTGGGTGCAGATTTGTTGATAATGATAACATTTTTGTTTCAGAGTGTGCAGTCCTCCAGATCCCTTCCTCTTAGTGTTGTATAACCCCACCCACTCCAAACCAGAATTCTATGAGTGTTCAACATCTTCGGGATCCAACAAGATGACCTTTGACTTCTACACTGGTTATGAAGCTGTTCAGATCAGCAAGGTACAGTTAATTCTGCTTGCTATATATGTTATAATCACCAACAGTGTCTTCCCAAGGCTTTTCAGAAGTAATACAAATGTTATGCACATAAATTTCCATCTTACAGCCCAAATAAGGCTATTTTAATGCTTATATAACATAAAAACAATTGTCCCTGTGCATAGTAGTGTAAGAAAAGTAATAGTTTTAATTCCTTACTTTGCAAGCACAATGTCAAAGAATATTTATGCTAAAAATACATTATGATGAAATGAAATGTAATGTTTCACACCGAATTCTGTTCACAGAGCATGATGGGAAACAATGAAATGGTGGAGATAGATCTAACATTGCAGCGAGATGGTCGAAAGTTTGAGCTCTTCCAAGAAGCTGTACTCAGTAGTTCTGACAGGTATCTGTTATATATCAAATATCTCTTTGTAAACAAACCTAAAAAGGTGACATATTTTGATAGAAACCTCAGAGCTCCAGATTATTTTTAAGATTAAAGGGTATTTACTTCCTAAGTTTTTTTTGCATGTGGTGCTTACATTTTTTGTTTAGAGGGTATTCAAGATATTTAGAGGGTATTTTCTCCTCATTTTGAAGTTAATCAGTATAATCTGAGCTGGAGGTTATAAACCTGAGTTTGGAAACCAGTCTCAAATCTCAAGCATCTGATTGGCTGAAATGGCGACCAGTCGCCATTTCAGCCAATCAGATGCTTGAGATTTGAGACTGGTTTCCATGCTCAGCTTTATAACCTTGGGCCAAAATTTAATTTAATATGCTGGTACGCACATTATCTTGAGCTCTGAACCTATTCTGAAGTATAAATAACCATTCAGTATTTGTCAATTTTGACAATTGATTACTATAACTTTGTTGTCCCTTTCAGTGGGCATGATGTAAGCAGGAGGTCCATGTCACCTGACCCTGTCAGTCATGATGACATCACTCCAAGGCTCAAACCAGCTCCACATGTCTCCAAGGTACATTCTTATTTCTTAACTTAACATTGGTTGCATTCATTTAATGCTTCTCAAAGGGAAGAGCGTATTGTCGCTGCAATGTCTGTCAATCCTTCTGCCTGTCTTAGTAATGTCCAGAGCATGTGATTTCACATTTCAACATGTCTCATGAAATTATGGGCAATATTAAGTTCATCTACAAAAGATATAAATATGAGGTACTGTGCTCCACAAAAAACTTTTACAAAAAACAACTATTAGGGAGCAGCCATCAGTTCCATCCGTATTGTTTTAAAACTTTTAATTCAATATTTCAGATATAACTGGTAAAAAAGCATTGTGTGAGTTATATTAAATAAAAAATGTTACTAAAGTTATTAATAAAACATTGAGAAATGCAGGTGATGCCCTACTAAGCTAAATGCCTTTTTTTATACAAACTATAAAATCCTTTAGTAATTGTCATATGGAAGATATGGAGATGATTTGATTGGATTTTTCTCTTTCTTGATCAGCTACCAATGATGCAGTCCATGGTGCCAGAAGTGTCCTTATTCTTTGGAAATGAAGACACGACCTTTGTTCCTAGTGTTCAAAACCCGAGGACATCACAGCCTCGCAGTCTGCCAATTCCAAGAACCAGTGTTGCTCATCAGCAGCCATCTAGTGGGCAATATCAGTCAGTGCCAAATAATACCAATATTAGTGCTCAAAATAGACCTGTCTCGGAAGCTGTAAATAACTATGTTCAGAATGCTCATAGTGTGAAAATTTCTCAGAGTAATAATAACAATATGAATGGATTAAGAAGTCCAAATGTTCAGTCCCAGGGTAACATTGATCCAGCACAGCCTGGTGCAACAAGTCCTCAGAGTTTTCCATCTACAATGCCAGTGTTTCCGCATCATGTAAATACAGGACAGACCTCCCAGGCCGGGTACCATCCTTCATCACCTGCGCCCACCATGGGACCCCAACATAACGGGTATATACCATCCACAGGAACTCAAGTGATGGGTGGACCCAGGCCACCATACTGTAGCTGTCCAAGTTGTCCTAAACCTCCTCAGTTCTTCTCTAGACCACAGTCTTACGAGAGTTCAAGAGGGCCAGCTCCACATCGACCAGTTTATACTAACTATGGACCACCTCCGCCAAGATTAAATGGACCTCATTCTGGCTACCCCCCAAATCTTCATCAGGGAGGTTATCCCCCATCGCAGGGACCATCATACCCTGGTCACCCTTACCCACAGTTCTCTGCAGACCAGCCACAACTTTCTTCAGGACCCTACCCAGTTTCACAACAGATGAATGTAAATCCATCTAACATGAATGTTTACCAGCAAGGACTTGCACAACCTATGACAAGCCAGGGTGCTCAACCAAACCAGATAACAGGTCAACCTTACCCATCTAATATAACATGTCAGCCTTATCCTTCCAGCAGTCAGAATGCCCACACTCAACCTGGAATCTCTAACATGCTTAGAACACAGTCTGACCTGCAGGCTAGCAGTGGTCTACCTGTCCAAACTGATCACAAAGTAACTACCCCCAAGACTCCAGCTCAGACTGGCCAAGAGTTGGTTTCCAGGAACAGCGAGGTCAGGAGATCAAATCCCAGCTCAGATAGCAGTAGCAGGTCAAGTGATGACAGTGGTCTCAGTTTCACTCCAGAGAAACACCACTCTCCGTCCAACCAGAACTCCAAGTCCCCAGTGTCCTCGGGAGACATTGCTACATCCCTCGCTACAGTGAACTGGGAAAACGTTCCACCAGAGATCTACCAGCTCCTGATGCAGCAGGACCGACAGCTGAAGCAGCTGCAGGCTCAGATCCAGATCCTCACTGTTCAACAGGCTCAGTCTCTTAATAACACTGCTGACAGTGCTGTTAACATGAAGCCTGGCACAGCTCAGAGTCCCAGTGAGAAATGTACCACAGGTACGAACACCTCAGTAGGTCTAGGTGAACAGAGAGAGCAGGTGTCGGCATGCATGCAGACAAGTCAACAGGAAGTGGAGACTCTGACACAAAACCATGACAAGTCACACAGAATGGGCATTACAAGACAGCTTTCCAGTAAGGATGTTTCACACTCTAGCTCCAGTGGTAGTGGATGTGAAACCAGGACACCAGCAGATATTCGTCATCGGGGCCGACTTCCTATGAACAGTACCCAGCGGGATGAGGGAGAACTGGACATGTCCCAGGGAGAACTGGTCGCCTTGATGAACAACATGCATGACAGGACCGTCGACAGTGTACAGTCTGATATGATAGTGGACCTACCTAGCTTCCAGTCTTCACCTACTAGGTAAGTTTCTACACAGACATACACATAACTTGCATTGTTAGTAAAAACAATATCATCTATGCATCCTTAGATTTTTATATCAAATTTAATTTTGAGTTTTTGCTGCATTATTATTTTTTTCTAAATCTTGGCTTGATTGAATCAGTTAAGGGCTGGTTTATGCCATCACTAAGTTTAGGAGAAGGGCTAACTTGACGAAAAGGTTATATGCAAAGATGACTAAAAATGTTTTGTTTCACTATTTGCATGAAACTGATTTGTTAAAGACTTTACATGTTGCTGATGAAATTAAGAAAGGTGTTATAAAATATACTTATTTTTATAAAATATACTTATTTTTGTCCTAGGATCTATAGATCATTCTTTGATTTTAAAAAATAATGGCAGTTAGGTAAGTTATAATTACTGTATAACTGTATGTTTGCCTGTTAGGTCTCCAAGATCACAGGAGTCCTGTACGGATTCAACAACATTCAACATGTCACCAAGGTCACCGATATCAGCCAGCATGTGTGAGGACCGGCGAGAGGACAGTGGGTCCGAGTACTCGGAGGATGAGGAGGACAACACCGCCGGCACAGATAATCCAGAGTACTACAATAGACTTATGGTAAGACAGTTCACTATAAATGGAAAATATGAATGCAAATCGTGGAAGACAAAACAAGAGAGGAGCAAGTGCAAAAAAAGAAAAAACAAATACCATCAGATTCACATGAAGCCAAAATGAACAGAAATAGATCTAATCAATGCACAGGCAGCCACTGTTGCTAGTTTAATTCTGTAGCCAGTATTGCATGTAACTGCTCTAATATTAAAAAAAGAAAATGTCACTTGTCAGAAATCAATTGAACCCATACACTGTTTCAGAATCTTGCATTTGGTTTCAGTACCTTTGAAGATTCATAGCATTTTGATCATGGTTAATACATGTACACAGCTTTTATTTAACAAAAATCTTGATTTTCCAACCTAGTCAGATATGACTATGATAATGAGTGCTAGGACAGACAACAAGTTATTTCACCAAGTTTTTTATCAGTTAAAATGTGTATACTGCAGTAGTATGTGTTTATCAGTTGACTTATTTTGCAGGACAACATAAAGAAGTTGCTGAGCCAGAACACCACAGAGAACACGACGGGTGGGGAGTTGCCAGATGCTGGCTACTCCGGTGATGTCTCCTCAGATCCCAGCACACCAATCAAACTGGCCCGAGATGAGATCAAACTTGGAGAACATCTACAGTCTTTCTTCAGGCATGCTGGTTTTTGCGTCATTTGTAGAAAAATAAGAAAATAAGTTTCAAAAGTTTAACTTTTTTAACCTTTTACTACATGGATACACCTTTTATTTGGGTGACTAATTTAAATCCAGATTAGCAGGCACATCAGGGCCCAAGATCATAAAACTAAATCTGGAGATCAGTCTCAAATCTCAAGCATCTGATTGGCTGAAATGGCGACCAGTCGCCATTTCAGCCAATCAGATCCTTGAGATTTGAGACTGATCTCAAAGCTTAGTTTTATGATCTTGGGCCCTGTTCTGGATTTACACTGTTTGCTTTTTCTGATCAGATGGCACGAATGTGCCGTATTATTAAAGATAAAAGCCACATCTTTCGGAGTAATAGGTTAAAATTTAATAAGAATATGTATTCAATACATGTATTGTCTACTTTAGAAACCAAAATTTGACATGATGGCCATAATGTTTGTTCATAAATTCTCTTTCCTATCTTGTGTCGGTTTGAATAGAGAATTTCCCTTTTTTAAATGATTAAACTGTTGAGACTTTTTCTACAAATATGTTGTATAACAAGTATAAATTGGAAAATAATTGATAATTTTTATATTCTCCAGGTATGAACAAAGTATGCTTAAAGCGCCAACAGACACCACTTTTATACCAAAAATAAACTATGTGTCTATGTTGCTGGATTCTGACACGGACACGTCCATGGAGATCAATGCAATGGCCATGAAATATCTCAAAGATGAGCAGTTAACACAACTCACAAAGCTTCAGGCTAAGAACAGACTTCTTCAAGGATCGAAGAAAACTGCCGAGAAAACTGCATTGTTGCAAAAGATTCTGAAAATGGAAGACGAAGGTACCCCAAATGTGACAACGGTAGGGATGTCCCCAAATGATTTGACATTTGCAACTAAACGCTACCTTGAGAGGCATGGTTTGTTGGAAGGTGGAACCTCCAGTGATTCTACTCAAAATGATAGTTATAGGTTGAGAATTAACTACAGTACGGTGACCTCAGGATCAGAAGATGGGCCTGCACATATCACCCATGAAGTTCTTAGCACACCAGAGAATTACAGGCAAAGGGTGTCTGACACCCCTACAAGCGTTAGACATTTAGATGGCATTTATAGTAACGGAACAACTCCAACAAACAATAATTCAAGAACACCACTGAATGACACTAAACAGAGTGTTGGATTAAATAGAACTCCAAAACCTAATCATGTTCAAAGCCGATTGGAAGATCATCGTAGGCTAACGCCAAATGGTTCCAATCCACAAAATAGTTCAGTACCAACACCTCATACTGCATCCCCGTTCTCACATAATTCCTCCCCTTACACCCATGACTCTTCAAGGCGAGATCTTGGTGCTAATGGTCGCCATGAGACTCCACAGATTACCCGACCTCCACAACGCCCCACCCATTCACCACCAGAACGAGAGACAGTGAACAATCAGCCTTCTCAACAAGACTTGCGACAAGAAAATCGTGTCTTTGCTAATAATAGACTTGATGATTATAATAGAGTTGCTGCAAACTTTCTACAAAAACAGCAATTTGCTGGGGGTAGGAATGACTATGTTGAGAATTATTATGATTCCCGACAGCATCGGTCTGAGAATGTTGATGACAATAGAATATTAGATATTACACATTTGAAACAGCTTCCAAAATTACTCTAAGTTCTTAGCTGTTAGTGGTTTTTCAAATTAGATTGCATTTAACCCATTACTGCTTAATAGATAATAATAATGAGTATTATTGCATGGGCAAACAGTGTAGATCCAGATCATTGGGCATCATCCATGCTGTCTTAATCAGAATCTACACTGGTGATGTTAGATTCTTATGTTTTTTAATAAGAATGTACCATTGTAGATCCAGATCGGGTGTCATGGTTGTGCTGCCTGATCTGGATCAACACTGATCATACACTTGATAAAACTCTTATTTATGGAGTAAAGAGATTTAAAAAGCAGAATGTGTCTAAATGAACTATTCAGTGCATTGGTGTAACTTGCACAGTGCTATTGTGGTTTATTCTTCATGTTTGTACAAAACTCTTTGACAAACATTTAGAATAAAACTCTGAAAGTTAACATTATTTTTATGACAACACGTATGATACTGGCTGGAGTACTAGTTTGTAGAGAAATATTGTAGATAATTGGCATTAGATTAGTGTGATATTTTAATTTGGTTTTAAAATCTCCATATTTGTGTCGGTCTTAATGCACTATGTGCATTTATTATCAATTAACAATCAGTTTTTACTTCAGTATGGAACTGAAGTCTGCAACTCAATAAAACAAATGAAATTAATTAAGCTTTGCACTTCCAAAATACCGTTACTATTATCCGTCCAAATTTTTATTTCTTTTAAATTGTAGTTGCACAGAAACATTGTATTTTCATGACAATTTGTACATTTTTATTATTTTAATTAGGCAATGGCTTTTTCATAATTGTGCCCATATACAAGTGACTGTGATATATCTAGATATTCTATTGTCTCAACATAACTTGTTTTTAATTTTATACTCAGTTGTTTACATTTGCTGGTTTTATTTATTTATATATTTTTAATTTGTCCAGTATTGAAAACAGCTGTTTGTTTTCATAAATTTTATTTATTATGTACACATATAGTTTGGAATTCTATGCAGTAATAGAAAGTACATGTAGATCTATCTAAGGTATTTAACTTTATTATAAGTAGCAGGCATTTGTAATTAGACCAGTGCTCAAGATCATAAAACTAAATCTGGAGATCAGTCTCAAATCTCAAGAATCTGATTGACTGAAATGGCGACCAGTCGCCATTTCAGCCAATCAGATCCTTGAGATTTGAGACTGATCTCAAAACTTAGTTTTATTATCTTGGGCCCTTAGTTGGTTTAGAAGATCAACTTCAAGGAAACTTTAATTCTTAGTCCTAGTTTTACCAAAGAAACCTTGTAATTATAGTATTGTAGGAGCTACTTTTAAATTTCAACAATTATTCCAGAGCAAAAGAGCAAGATATATTCAGCATAGTTATTAGTAAAAAATTAACAAATGCTTAGGAAGACCAAATCACTATTTCCTCAAAGATGAAAGTTATTTTAGAAAAGCGATGACTTGGACCTTCGTTAAAAAGGTGATACCCCTGCATGGAAAACTGGATTAATTATAAAATATCCAGTGCAACAAACATAAAACAAAAAGTTCTCCTGAATAAACTGAATTGACATCACAGCTGTTGGGTGTCGCATTGAAAGCATGTTTTTATGCCCCCGAAGGGAGGCATATAGTAATCGCACTGTCCGTCCGTCCGAAATAATTTTGTCCTCGCTTCTTCTCCGAAACCGCTGGAGGGATTTCTTTGAAACTTCACAGGAGTGTTGGTCGCCAAGCCTAGTTGTGCATATCGTCAGGATTTTCTGCTCGGATTATTATTGGCTGAGTTATGGCCCTTTTTAGCAAAATCTTGTCCCCTTTTCTCCATAACCGCTTGAGGGATTTCATTGAAACTTCACAGGAGTGTTTGTCACCAAGCCTAGTTGTGCATAGCATAAGGAATTTCTGGTCGGATTAATTTTGGCCGAGTTATGGGCCTTTTCACCTAACCCTAAACCCTAACCCTAACGTCTTTAATTTTTCTTTTTAATTCTGTTTTTAACCTTTGATTTTCTACAGTTATCAACCAGATTTTGACACAAGCTTTATACCATCTTAAAATTCAATCTGTCCTGAACAATTCATTCACTGGTTGTTCAGTGATAAAATTTGAAACTAAAATTTTAGTAGCAGAGTGAAAATTTCATGTATCAAAATTCCAATATTTCTACCTGTCTTCAGCTACATATGATGTTTACCAGTTTATTGATCCAGTTGCCGGACAATGACCTGATGAACTTTGCAGCTTACATGTAGATCTGTGTTACGCAATATTAAGAACTTTGCTCTGGAAGATTTTAAAGGGTAAATTTTGTCATTTTCTATGGATAGTGACCAAATAAACTTTCTTACTTTATAGCACTTTGAAAATCAGACTTTTGTGAATATTTTATTCACTGTTTGGAAGTAAATCAACAACAAGAAAAACAACAACTAATTTGAAGCACATTCTCAAAATGTTAAGACTAAATTTGAGAGAGTCTTAGATGTATACAGTGTATGTACACAAACTGGCAAGTTAAGGCCACACTTTTTATGCTCCCCGAAGAAATTCGAGGGAGCATATAGTCGCAAGGGTTATAGGCCCTTACTAAAGATTACTATTTAACTTCCACAGGCATATTTTTACTACATATGTATACCAATTCGATTTCAAAGCTGCATTTCGGGGGCATATGTCAATTTCAAGTGACAGCTCTTGTTTTTAAAAAAGTTTAATGTTTTAAAGCCTTAAAAAGGTGGTTAGAGAAAAACCTGTCATTGGCATGGAGAAATGTTCATGCAAATTAGGCTTAAAGATAAATTTTAATAGCTGTTGAACATCATTTTATAAGTTTTACTTGTTAAATTATAAGTGTATATGCTTTAATAAATTATTAATTCTATTGAAAGTAGCAACTTTGTTTTTTTTATCCGATGCAGTACTTGCATTATTTTGTGCAGAACTGGCTAGAAGTCATTTAACACTTTACTCCATATATACACCTTTTATCACATGTTTGACCAGTGTAGACCCATATCAGCTGGTACGCATTTTGGTCAGAAATAACTTATAAAAAGGGCAAACAGTGTAGATTCTGATCAGATGGCATGTCTACACTGTTTGCCCAAGACATTATTTATGGAGAAAAGGGTTAGGTTTCCAGACCAAATAGTGCTTTTGTTTGTTATGGTGCTGCAAGATGGTTTACCTGTCTCTTGGATAAAACCTTTCTTATACATGATGACATCTGGTTACAGACCTAACAATATTTGTCAAATTTCTGTCAGGCCTCTGACCCTACTGATTAATTTCCAGGTTTACCAGGAAATTGAACCCAGTAAATGGATCTGTCAGTCATTTGGTCCATTCACTGTTTCTTGTCTGTTACACATTTGTTTAGGGGATTTTGAAGAAATGAAACACTGTCACACGATGCTAATGGCCAATTACATATAGCTGGAAAATGTTTAAAAGTTGTAATTATGATGCCTGATACATTTAGGTTGACATTAATTTTTAGCTCACCTGTCACATAGTGACAGGGTGAGCTTTTGTGATTGCCCTTCAAACTTGGTCAGAATGTATATCTCAATGATATCTAGGTCAAGTTCAAAACTGGGTCAGGTGATCTTGAAATCTAGGTCACTAGGTCAAATTTAAAAAAAACTTGTCCAAACTCTAGCAATCTTAATTTTGGTGCGATCTTCTTATATCAGGTCAGAATGTTTATCTCAATGATATCTAGGTCAAGTTCGAAACTGGGTCATGTGGTCTTGAAATCTAGGTCACTAATTCAAATTATAGAAAAAGCTTGTCCGCACTTTAGCAGTCTTAATTTTGGTCCGATCTTCTTAAAACTTGGTCAGAATAATTATCTCAATGATATCTAGATCAAGTTCGTAACTGGGTCATGTTACCCTTAAAACTAGGTCACTAGGTCAAATTAAAGAAGAAGCTTGTCTGCATTCTAGCGGTCTTAATTTTGGTGGGATCTTCTTCAGACTTGGTCAGAATGTTTATCTCAATGATATCTAAGTTATGTCCGAAACTGGGTCATTTGATATTAAAATCTAGGTCACTAGGTCAAATTATTGGGAAAAAGTTGTCTGCACTCTAGCAGTCTTTATTTTGGTGTGATCTTCTTTAAACTTGGTCAGAATGTTTATCTTAATGATATCTAGATCAAGTTTGTAACTGGGTCATGTGACCCTTAAAACTAGGTCACTAGGTCAAATTAAAAAAAAAGATTGTCTGCACTCCAATGGTCTTAACTTTTGTGGGATCTTCTTCAAACTTGGTCAGAATGTTTATCTCAATGATATCTAAGACCAGTTCATTTGACCTTGAAAACTAGGTCACTAGGTCAAATTATAGAAAAAGATTGTCTGCACTCTTAACAGTATTAATTTTGGTCAGATCTTCTTCAAACTTGGTCAAAATGTTTATCTCAATGATATGTAGGTCAAGTTCGTAACTGGGTCATGTGATCTAAAAAACTAGGTCAAATTAAAAAAAAGCTTGTCCGCACTCTAGCAGTTTTAGTTTTGGGCCGATCTACTTCAAGCTTGGTCAGAATGTTTATCTCAATGATATCTAGGTCAAGTTCGAAACTGGGTCCTATAACCTTGAAAACTAGGTCACTATGCCAAATTATAGAAAAAGCTTTACCACACTCTAGTGGTTCTTAATTTTGGTCCTCTTTTTCAAACTTGGTCAGAATGTTTATCTTCACTTTACCATAAGATCTTGGTTCCTTTCTTGAAATTGCCATATTGCATTATGGGTTCCACAGTTATGGCCCCTGAATGTGCCGAAATTAACTATTTAGACCTTGTCTGCACAATAGCAGCTTGATTTTTTATTTGAATTTAATGAGTCTTGTTCAATACTTGAGTTACTATAAGATCTTAGTTCCTTTCTTGAACCAGCTAGATTCCATAGTGGATTCCAGAGTCATGGCCCTTGAAAGAGCCACAGTAAGCTATTTTGACCTTTTCTCCACAATAACAGCTTTATTGTTTGACTTGATTTTGCCACACGTGCACACAACTCTTGCAAGCATTAACCAGTGGTTGACAGGTGAGCAACCCAGGGTCCTATGGACCCTCTTGTTTTGGTGTTACAAAGGGCATTATGAATTAAGGCAAAGGTTGTTAAAACATCAACTTTAAAGATAATGGGAGATTTTGCTGGAAATCATACTTGTTAAATTCATACTTAAAGAAACTGCTTGATGCACCATTTCAGACTTTTGGTTTGCAATTTTATTTCGTCAAGACATAAACAGTCAGATGATTGGTGACCAAGCTGTAACTATAGTGTGGTTATCAATTACCATTCTTTGAAGGTAATTGAGCATGGTAAGTATGTTTACCCTTTCCACCTTAGGCCTTTATTGTGTGGGCAAACTGTAAACCCTGATAAGCCAGCACATCTATTCCTGCATCAGGATCTACATTTTTGATTTAGGTTATTTCTGACCAATTAGCGAACAGTATAGATCCAAGTTCATAATACTGCAAGCTGGAGAATTTTTAAGGTTCTGGACAGAAATGAGCTTCAGTTCATGCCATAAAGGTTGGTAAACAGGCATTTAAGAGATGTCAACACACTCAACTATTCGATTCATTGGAAATAAATGGAATTTGAAGATTGAAAGAACAACTATGGCCAAACATTCATGTGCAAACAGGCATACTTGTAGCACATGTATCAACTAGTGAATGATGAAGAAGAAAACTGATTTCAAATAACAAAAATAGTTCCTTAATGTACTATAAATATTAAACTGAAAAGGGGAATAATTATGAAATATACTTTTAACATAAAACTAAAAGTGGCATAACTTTAAAATATAACCTTAAGTTTTTATGACAAAATATAAAAAAGTGGCATAACTGTAGTGAAAAAAGACATTTACCGTAGTATCATGAGTCAATGATTCATGACGACCGTGTTGTTGTAAGCAATATTTGTTGAAAGTTTGATGAAGAAATGTTAAGAAATTGCAAAGTTATAGCCAACATTAAGTTTTCATAACAAAAAAAAGTATGAAAAGGGGCATATATTTGTGGCATGTGACCTTGACCTAAAGATTTTTGTTGTTGTAAGCAATATATTTTGAAAGTTTGATGAAGAAATGTTAAGAAATGACAAAGTTATAGCCAACGTTAAGTTTTCATGAAGAAAAAGGGGCATAACTCCATCAAATGTGACCTTGACCTAAAGAATTTGGCATCATCATGACTGTGTTGTCATAAGCAGTATAATTGGAAAGTTTGATGAAGAAATATTAAGAAATGGCAAAGTTAAATGACAGTTATAGCCAACATTAAGTTTTCGTGACGAAAAAGGGGCATAACTCCATCAAATGTGACCTTGACCTAAAGAATTTGGCATCATCATGACCGTGTTGTCATAAGCAGTATAATTGGAAAGTTTGATGAGGAATAGTAGGAAATGGCAAAGTTATTGCCAACGTTAAGTTTTCGTGACGAAAAAGGGGCATAACTCCATCAAATGTGACCTTGACCTAAAGAATTTGGCATCATCATGACCGTGTTGTGATGAGCAGTATTATTGGAAAGTTTGATGAAGAAATATTAAGAAATGGCAAAGTTATAGCCAACGTTAAGTTTTCATGACGAAAAAGGGGCATAACTCCATCAAATGTGACCTTGACCTAAAGAATTTGGCATCATCATGACCGTGTTGTCATAAGCAGTATAACTGGAAAGTTTGATGAAGAAATATTAAGAAATGGCAAAGTTAAAGCCAACTTAAGTTTTTGTGACGGAAGGACGGACAAAGCGATCCCTATGTATCGCCTTTTCTTCGAAGGGGCGCAACAAAAAGTGTAGTTCTTTGTAAGGGTGATGTAGATTATGATGGTGGAATTATAATTATATTTCAAGTTTGAAGTTGATATCTTATTAATTCCAAAGTTAACTGCATATAGTGCTTAAAAATGTAACACAGAATCTATGTGTGAAGGGTCATAATTTTTAAATAATTGTAGCAGAGTTTTAAAGTTGATATCACATGATGTAGTTTCAAAGTTATGGACCAAGTGCATATTTTGGTTTATGCAAAAATGCAAATGGGGCATAACTTGAAAAATATTACTAGTAGAGTTGTGGGTCTTATTTATAATAATGAAAATTCTGAGAGTGAACATAAGTAACAAGTTTCAATGTAATATCTTCAGTTATTTTAAAGTTATAGAGCAAAGTGAACACAAAGTCTAAGTAAAAAGAGAGCGTAACTTTAAAAATATTGGCTGCAGAGTTATGGATCTTGTTGGTATTGAAGTAGATTTGATGATGAATATATTCAAAGTTTCAATGTGATATCTTCTGTAGTTTCAAAGTTATGGGCAAGTGCACACTTTGGAGAATGCAAAATTCAAGTGAAAGTTTAAACTTTAAACTTTAAAAGCTGTAGCAGAGTTATGGGTCTTGTTGGTAATTTTTTAGATTTAAATGGTGAATATAAATTCAAAAGTTCAAAATGTTCAAGGTGATACCTTAAGTACCCAGTAGTTTCAAAGTTATGGACCAAAGTGCACATTTTAAGAGGGGCTGCCGCTGGGATCCGATGAGTAGGATAGTCGAGCTAAAAATCATGAAAAACAAAAACACTTGAAACACTTTTGTAAGAATGTATTTAGCTGCATGACTGTACAGAATAATGTTATAGAATACAAACTGTCATCAACATAAAATAAATAACCTCTACATATAAACACCTTGTATAAACCTTTCAAGAGCAAACTTACTTTTCCCTAACAAAACATGAAAAATACAAAATCATTCCTTTCCATTTAAGCCAACATTTAAAACAAAGCTTAAAGCATAAAATAATTTTCAGTTACTCTACTCAACTCACAAGATATTTGAATTTTTGTTCCATAGGGCATTCAGAAATAGCAAATAAACTTTTCATGGATGACTGGCACTACTCAAATGAAAGGCAAAATAATGTTAAAATTGTTAGGAAAATGCACCAAGGACACAAACAGCAAAAGACCGCAGTCTTAGTAAGCTGGTCATTGGCCTATCTTGGTGTTGGATTTCAAACCAATGCACATTTTAGTCATGTAACCGAGTTCAAAACTGGCGAGGTAGGTACATAACCTGTCCAGATATATACATGATCTGATTTTTGAATGTATCACATTGCCATCAAATGACATGCCGATATTAAAACAACATTTTACGGTAAGGTTACTGTCCATATGATAATGATGATCAGTGTAGATCCTAATCACTTGGCACAAGTGTGTTCATCTGGCAGGATCTACACTGCTCTATTTAAATTTTTAAATAAAAAATTATTAGGTTATTTCTTACCAAAAGGTGAAGACTGTAGATCAAGATCAGAAGCTATAAAGTGCCGGTTGATCTGGCTCTAAATAAATAAATAACAGCCAGTTACCATGTAGTGAAAGGTTAACCTTGCGAATTTCTCCAATATTAATCTTCTTCAGGTTGTTTTGGTCCATTTTAAGTTAACAGTGTTTTTACAATAATTTACTCACCCAGTAACCTGGATTAAGTGGCACATACTAAATTGGGCCTTTATTGGTCAGCCGAGTAGCAAAAGTGGAACAGTTACATGTAAAGTTTTATCTTTGGTTATCATTAGGCTTGGTTGAAGATCCAGAGATTTTACGTAAGTTTCAGCCAATCAACATGCAGACAAGTGTAACGGATACTGGTACATCAAGTTCCCAAGAAATGAATGATGAAAGCTGTACAATCATGCAAACACTAACACTCCTTAAATAGACTTTACAATTTTTGTTTCATTAACATTATTTAAACATTCGTTTTTACACAATTAAAGATGAGAACCAAAGCATGAAATGAAGCCTGATATGACACTAGCGCCAGTCTTAAAAATTAAACTTGACATTGATGAACACAACATACTCAGATAATTATTGCTCAAAATGCATATATAGGTGACAATTATTTAATAAAAAATATCTGCATAAGAAACAAACAAATAACATTATACAAACATGAAATTTGCAACAGCACAAAGTATCACATCACATTATCCTTAATGTTTTATTTAGAATGCAGTATTTATGGTCTTAGGCTTTAAATCAATTAGGAAGAAATTCCACCTATCAGTGCAAGAATACCATAAATGTAATATCATCCTCATTAATGCAGACAGAACTTGATCAAAGAGACAATCACTGACAATGATTCACGTTTGTTTAAAGCCAGAGTGCTTTGGACAACAAGAATTTGCAACTAATAAAAAAATCTAGAATAAACATGCTTACATGGTATGATTAGCAAACTAAAATGTTTACCATAATACTAAAACCCTAAAAGAGTTATTTCTAGATATCCTTTCCTTATCCATAAGCAAAGACCAGTGCATGTGGCAGGATTTAAAGAGGTCCTTAGGATGTGGACAAGGCCAAAGAAGAAAACCTTATTATAATACTGCAAAGAGATTTCCTTGAATATGATTGAATAATTATGTATGTCCATATTTACAGATCAGCCATAGATATGAACTGCACATGCCTTTATTTTCCTCTCTGACCTCCTGCCTTTGTTGTTTTCCGCCATTTTATTTTGAATTTTGATAAAAATTTATATTGTTAAGCCTATCTGAATTTAATAAGCCGTATGCTCATTACTTAGAATGTTGTAAGAAAAAATTGTATCATGTTTATTAAGTTAATCAGATTATTAATTTTTAAAAATAAATATCGAACCTATAGTCTGATGAAACTCTTTAGTAGTGATGTCATGCAGGTAAATATTGAAGTTTTCAGTGGAGAAATAAACCTTTAGGAAATAAATATGCGAAATAAATTAAAAACTAACTTCCTCTTATAATCTTTTTTGCCTGAAAAGGCTTTGCAATTTTATAAAACAATTATTTGGGTTCCTTGAAAGGTACCGTATCTAAGGGTGTATCGCTGGTCTGGGTGTTATATTATCCTCGCCTGCGACTCGGGTACTATTACACCCAGACCGGCAATAGATCTTTACATACCCTGTCAAGAAACCAAATAATTAAATATTATCTTTCAAATTTCAAAAATTTCTGGCATAATATATCTTAACCCTACTCCATGAAAGCTTATATCCTATGTGGAACTGGTGACAGGGCTCTCACTAGACTTGCAAATCAGGGAGGTCTGTCATAATTTTACTGAATTTTGGAGAAGTTTGCAGTCAACAGCATTCTTTCCTTATATAGTCTATACAAAATGACTTCTCCCATAGCTCATAGAAGGGAAAAGTCTGGTCACTTTTGGGAAATCACTTCTCCTAAGTCTACCTCTAGTGAGAGCCCTGGGTGATCAACAGTCTAATCATTATCTTAACTAGCTGCTTCAAGTTTTGTTGGTATTTTCGTAATTTATTTTCAAATACAATCATGTTTTAATTTTTTAATAATTTTTAAAACTGTGTTGCAACAAACTATTCCTAAGGAATGTCAGAACTAAACCTAACACTTCGTTTGCAAGGATATAAAAATTATTACTGATGAGTATGTTATTGATTGTATTTGATATGCCATAACATTCTTAAAAGTAAAATTTATGTTATTTCTTACCGGAACAGATTGCTCTGTGCAGGGTAATTTATATCTACATTGGTTATCCATGGTATATAACCCATATTATATATGATGGAGTAAATGGTTTCTTAGTTGTGTGTGATGTCGATGTTTCATAAACTTACAGGCATTTTGTGACAACAATATATAAAATGCCAGTACTTGTTTATCAATACCATAGAATTTAATATGACATCAATTATAATACTGAAGTACTTACTAGAGAAAATCTAGCAGTTATGTTATGAATATCAGTTCGAATGTAATATCCTTTATGTACATGTGAAAATAGCAACATGATAAATTCTACAGAATTATAGAAAGAAAACAAACTACCAACCTATTTCAACTTTGTACTTCATGTCTTATTAGGCAAAAAAATCCTCTCAACAGTGTGGCACTAACATTTAAAATCTAAAAAGACTATTTTTCTTAAATATAATAGAACTTAATTTAATTTTACAATTAAGTTATTGTGTTTGATCCTGGCAATCTAATAACTGAACTCAGCAAACTAAAAATATGTTTTCAATCATCAATGTTTGCTTCCACAAATACCATCGTTAATATAATCAACAAGATGAATACATTTATAATTGAAATAAGTTGTATGTTTGCATAAACATTGAAAATTCTTTTAACCATTGACAACTGAATTCACATCACAATCAGCTTTATCCAATAGTATAAGCACCAAATATGCTGACTAACCTTTAAACTAAATTTGTTATGAAACTGGCAACATTAACCCTTTCCTCCATTTATACGCCTTTTTACGAATGCGGTACCAGTTTAGATCCAGATCAGTTAGCACATCCATGCCATCTGATCTGGATCTGCACTGGTCATATTTTGGTCAGAAATAACCTAATGAATCAATAAGTGAACAGTTAAGATCCTGATCAGAGAGCACGGATGTGCCAGCTGATATGGATCTAAACTGTTCCCCCTCGCAATAAAGTTGTTTCTATGGAGGAAAGGGTTAAGTAGTTGCTAAAATAAGTTTAATAACATCATTGTAACTGTCATATTGTAGTGTTACCCTATTTCAGCAATTTCCTGAACCTGCAGAAATTCAACTTGAAACATAGCAAAACAATTCCATGAGATTAGATTAGAAGTGCATCACTAGACTAAATATCAAAAAGCTTTAGAATTTAGAAATTAACATCAAATAATAACAGGCTGGACTTCTGGTCATTAACCAAATTTATCCATTCAATTCACTTTTGGAAATGAACCCTTTACTCCAGAAATACACATTATATCGCATTCTCAAACATTGAAAATCAAGATCAGCCAGCATATTTATTCTATTTAATGATGATCTGCACTCTTGGCTTTAGGTCAGAAAAAAACAAAAATTAAAAAAAACAGTGTTGATCCCGATCAGATGGCATGGATATGCTGACTGATCTGAACCTATGTACACTGTTCTCCCATGTCACAAAGGCATATATCTAGAGTAGAGTTCACTGTCTCGAGTACTTGAAGAAAATTAACATTTTTGGTTTAGGAATTCCAATCACCAGTAAAGAAAAAAACATTGAGTTACTGACAGATGCGTGAGCATTAAATTTCATCTCGAGCTTTGAAATACAACCACTATTTTGATGTTGTTAAATTAATGATCATGTCCAGGAAAAAATCTAGTTCATTAAGTGTGAACTACATTTCTCATGATAATTCACTTGCATCAGAGAAAATTCTAATCATCATTGACTACATATGGCAGAATATGCAACGGGTCAGAATTAAATGACTGTAAAGACAATGTTTGCGTCCAATCCCTCCAGGAACCCCAACTATCATAACAACCGTTCATTCCAGTCCAGTGTTGTGAATGCAGCCTGGTCACATCATCGTCTGTAATCTCCACTGGTTCTGGCATTTCATAGGTGTTATCATCCAACACAAAGTTATCTAAGTCTAATGGTGGATATTTGCTGTATATTTCTTCCAAAGTCAAAGGTTTATCCTTAACACTTGATGTACCAGGTACCGACGCGGACGTTCCCGCTTTTGTATCACCATTAATGACTTGTTCAGAGATCACAGATTTGGAATCAACACTTGGTGCTGTATGTGGCCTTATGAGATTATTATTTTTCGTTACTTCTGTTCCATCTATTGTATCCTCAAAGCTTGTCGAGGCACTGGGCGACTCTGTACGAGGTAATTCATATTTTAAAGGACTAAGATCATCTGGGACAGCTTGATTGACAGAACTTTGAAGGAATTTTTCAACCATTTCAGTTTTTGATACAGGAGTATTTGGGGGTATAAGATCATTTTTATAACCTTTCTTGCGATGGTGTCTTGGTTTTGCTCCCTCTGGCACAACAGACTGGTAAGTGTCATCATCTGCTTCTTTTTGAATCAAATTATCTTGAATCTGCCTAACTGTGTCTCTGCCCACTGAAAGGTTATCCTTAGCTTGCAGTTCTTGAATGAGCTCGGCAGTGCTTTTCACTTTTGGTGTTAGGCTTACTGCCCTTGAAGGCGTGTCAAGGTCAGTGCGAACACCAAGTTTCACTTGCCGTTTACCACTGAAACCTTTTGCACTATGAACAGATCCATTTTGTGGTTTTGTCTCAGAGCCTGGGATAGAAGGTTTTAGTTTTGGAGGTCTGCCTCTTCCCCTTTTCTTCGGAGTTTCAACAATACCGTTAGGTGGTACAGGTGGAGATGTTTTATTGAATCTTATTGTGGTTTTTAAACCTTTAGTTTCAATGGAATGAGTTGGTGTCAAAATTTCTTCACCATTTTGCTGAACTCTAGACACAACCATGCCATTAGGGTTAGATGAAACTTTCCCTGTAGAAGGCAAATTACTGGTAGATTGAACTGTCCTTAAGTCAAGGTCAGGTGGTTTCTTTGAAAAATTATCACTTGAATGAGTTCTTTTAAGTTTAGAAGACTCAGAAGCTGTTAATCTGGATGACACTGATGATGGATTTTGTGGTTTATCACTGTATATGAATGAACTGGATGCACGACTACTTTGACTACACAAACTATCAGGTGTTCCTGGCTGTGACCCAACAGCACTTGGTGATATGCAAAAACGTTTAGCACTAGAGGGAAGCTGCGGAGAAGAGTTGCATCTCTTGGCAGCTTGTTGTAAAGTCACTTTGCTGTTTGCATTTGGTAATGATGGTGTTGAAGGTTTACTAGATATCTGTCCCTGTGAAAGACTAGATTTTACACTGTTTGGAGATATATGCCTATTTACAACACTGGATGAGACTGACTTTCCTAATTGAGAAGCTGCAGGACTAATGGGCGGTTTCTTTACAGTTTGTTGCTTGTTAGGCAAGGTCCCTTTATTCAGCCCATCTCCATTAACTGTAGGGTGTGTCTCTGAGCTACAATTGACCACTTTCTGCCAACTTCGGACCAGTTCCTTTGCACGTTTTCCCAGTTGCTTGTCAGTTGACTTACGTCGGACATCATTGACAAGTCTTCCGATTCTCGTCTCCTAAAATTAAGTAATTCAATTTTATGCTTCATCTTTTTGTTAATGTCATGTGCTAACATGTTCAAAATAGATGGTACTTTATCACTAAACCGACTTTAAATGTTTAACATTATTTTTATTGAAAAGAGAAATTCAGACATTTGTTTATCATCAGCAATACTATATAAAGTTGACTGGTAACACAATTAACCAAAAGCAAGCAAATACAGAATCTACTGAAAGCAAGCAGAAATAAATGAAAGTAGTTAATAATGATTTATTTCTTTTATGTCATAATATAATGATCGTTACTGACAGGTCCATTATGTTCTATTTGTAATTAAGATCATGTGAACACACAATGTTTGTTTGCTTTTTATGCCATATATCACATTTCAGAATCGCCAAGCAAAGGATTTTCAACAATACATTTTTAACTTCATTAAATTAATATTACACAAGTTTATAATAAAATCGAAAATTGTAAGAATGATTTGAATGAAATATTGTGTATACACAAATGCATATATTGTATGTAACTCACCAAAAAAGTAAAGCAAATGAAAATTACATTCAATTCTTTTACCAGAAGAGCAATACAAATAAAATACATTTCTTTATTTCTTTTTTTTTTACTTCATATGAAAATCTTATTTGATTTTATTTTCCATTTCTATTGCAACCGGAATTTCATTACTGAAACAAAACCAAAATCAACTTATTTTTTACTGATGAAACTAAAATATTGTTTTTTATAAATAATGTTTTTTAAATCACCTATATATTATCGTCGTGATTTGTTGCAAAAAAAAAAGCAAAGATAACTTATGTACACGAGGTTTGTTAATAACAATTAAATGTTTTAAAATCTTGAAAACAAACATGCTTAATGACATTCTCTTTTCAACCAAAACAAAGGGAATGATATTATGTTATAGGTAAACCCCTTATAAAGACCTCAGTAATAATAAGACCATTCTTTCAATTCCATTTCAACAGTTTTTCACTATACTCTACCCTGAATTAAGACCACCTCACTATTAAGACTAATTTTGTTCAGTACCAGATGTGGTCTTAGTGGAGGGTTTTTCACTGTAATTTAATACTCGTATTCAGTCTGACTATGTACTTTTTGTTTTTTTTTGTTTCAAAATGAATGAATTTGATCTATACAAGTTGTATATTTAATTTGTTTTGGATGTAATAAAATTAAGGAACTGCAAGTATAGACCATGCATTTCTACTGCTGTTAAGAGTAAATTTTAAGAAAAAAGAGATTTGCAGAAATATATTAATTTGTGGTTGCATAAATGTAAATCAGAAAACTGGTGTTATCAAACCTCAAAACGAAGACAGCCGAAATAAGGTATCATCAACCCAAAAAGTTACTCCCCCACCCCTCGATGAAAAATTAAGATTTTACCTCAAGAATCTCCCTTGTAATGGGGTATTTCTCCAGAAGGCCAATAACCTCCAGCACCTTTGGCAGGTCAACCACCTACAAAAAGACAGCAAATGGTACAAATTACAGACAATACAAACACTAAAACAAGAATCATTCAACCACTGAATACTGAACTAAAGGAAAGGTTTTGTACACTCCCTGTAAGGCCTAAAAAAAAAATACTTGTGTTTCTGGTGGCGTAGCCAAAAAAAATCAGGGTCGGTAGGTAGGCTTTTCTTTTTTTCTTTTTTTTTTTTAATTATTAATGGATGAAAGTGTTAAGCTTGTTATTCCTAACATGTTGTTTTTATGTCAATAGCACAAAATAATAACTGGTAAGTACATGTTTTTATGTTCTTCTACTGTTTGTAATGAACACAAATACTTGAAAATAAAAATTAAACTTGAAAATTGTTTCCATTGTTATTCATGTATATTACAGCATGTATATTCTCGCTATTGAGGGAATATCAAAATTTACACCAAACTATTTCAGTCAACCTGTTTTAGTCTACATAACTAGAAAACTGTTAAGCTTGAATAGTTCCTGACATAATACCAACTTCAGCTGACCATTGCTTTTAAATAATACATTTGTGAGATTTTTCAAGTGTCAGACATAATAAAAAATCCACTATCTCCCAATGTGGTTCATACCAACATACAACATGGTCATTTAATAATGTGAGATGGAACAAGATTCTGAAATCAAAATTGTATGTGAATAACTCTAAATTAAACTTTATTAACCTTTATTTGTATTAACCTTTAAATTTACTCCACAGATACGAAAAAGATACACAAAAAATCATATGGGCAAACAGCGTAGATCTAAAATCAGCCTGCTAAGACTATATTTTGTGACATCAACTTATAATTATTTATTTAATTGCAGTTTTATTAAAATTATAGATCTATTTACTACATCAAATAATACTAATAATAGGATATTTTAACATATTATTTTCATAAATTTTAGATTTTCTAAATAATAAGAATTGTATCCATGTACCATGCATAATACAGTAAGTTTTTTTAACGCATAGATATTGAAGATTTGTCCATGTTTGGAAAAATATGTTTTATATGTATGGTAATTTTCTTACCTAGGTCTACCACTTCTTATAGCCATAAAGCACACCACATTTGCAAGTGTACCAAAGTCATCTACAGATTTACTTTCATGATATTGTTGCAATTAACACATAATCAAATTAATCATAACCCTTCAATGATGGTAAAAGATTTATCACTACCACCAAAGCTGAGTTTAATAAATTATTTGAAAAGTGCTTTTTTGTCACCATACAAAAGTCCAAGATCGTAAACTCCTTGAGCAAAGTCCAATGATTTTGCATTTTCATCGTATCACGTATGCATCTTGAACCGAAATCTTAATCTATTTGCTTCCGTAATTCTTCGATGAAATCGTCGGCAGATCAAAAAGTATAAATATTTTTTTATCCGTTTGTCTAACGCTGACCGCCATGATTGTTTACTATGGCGGTTGTGATTTTCGCAGACGAATAAAACAAAACGTTGTTGTTGAATTAAACAAAATGTCGTCGTTACAAAATATCGTTGTTGTCTTCAGCCAATTGATCTATGACGACTGGAGACCACAACGATGCTTCGATATTTTTTTCCGAGTCAAAAAAAAAGTTACGGTCGGCGGTAAAAAGGTAGGGTCGGTCGGGCCACCAGAAACACAACTATTTTTTTTTTAGGCCTAAATAGAAAGATACCACTTTGGTAATTACTACCATCTTTAACTGATACAACAAAATATACTTCTGACGGAATCAGAAACAATTGCTATTATCTAGATCAGGAATACACTACCAGTTGGTGTTGCCACACTTAAGTCTATTTCCAGTTTTCTGTTAATTTCTCAACTGTTTTCAAACTTTGAACAATTTAAAGTAGTGTGTCTAACTCTAAGAAAAAATCATAACTTTCAATTATTTAGTATAATAAATTTTTTGTGACGCAAAGAAAATGCAAATTTGTCTGGTTGATATTGTTTCTATCAAATATTGAGCTTAGAAATTTTGGCTGCAGAAAGTAACCTAAATTGCAAGAATGTACTAGTGCTACTTTGCCAAATGCAATGGTTTCAATTTCATCAAAGTAAAAGCTACAGTAATAGTGGTATTTTCTATTGAAGTTCAATACTGATATAAAATGATAAAAGTGAGTTACAAATTGACTGACAAAACAGTAAGAACAGCAGATGTTGTAATAGTTCAACAATAACTTGGTAGTCGAAATCACACTTATTTCTGCAGAAATGAGTTTTCTAACCAAACAAACTGTTAAAGATGAACTGGGCTGTAGTTTTCTGTTAGTAAACATAAAATAGTTCAGATATAATGAAAGTGCATCTTCCTTTTGTTGCATCATTTGTATTATAAACACAAAAAAATCAACCAGAAAAAGTGTTTTATTAGCCTCTTTTGTGACATTTTACTTTACTTTCGTTTCATGCCTCAACAAAAGGAAATGAATAATGGTGTGTTGACACCTCCCTTTTGCGTCGATAAATGGTTGAAGTATATAAAGTAACTAATTTAAACCAATATAAACTGTATTATAACAATCAATGGCATTCGGTTATGTTACTGGAAACAAGGAACACCCGAGGTTTTGCATTTATTTAATAGTTATCAAGTCAGCAAAATTATAATAGTTAAAACTGACTTCAACTCGACAGAAATTGATTCGGTATTTGGAAGAACACACAGTTTCACCTATCCAATTTGATTTTTAGATTACAACTCATTTCATCTGTGTTAGCCCTAGCATTAGCCAAATGAGCCATTAGGCTACAATTCAATCAATCTGGCTCAAAGTTTTTCATAAAAAGGCGAGGTTGGCCCCTAAAATATAGAAAATATGTTATGATAATCAGGTCTTTTAATGAAATTTTCAAAGTTACACGTACGGAGTGCATACTGCATATTTTGCCCAGCTTATACTTGGCTACAACTTGAATGCTGCAGTCATTGAAATTAGGATTAAAATTTACAAGCAAGTCGGGCTAGTATCTAAGCAATTTTCACAAGCCGGAAAAAAAAATTTACTAGCCTAAATTAAATTATGTTTAAACTTACATGTTAGACCAAAAAATTTAGATAATAACTACAGAAACACTATTAAAATGTCATTCAACATTTATTGATTCTCTCAAATTTTAGTTGTGATTCGTCTACATTAAATAAAAAATATAATAAGTATATTTTTTCTTTGTTTGCGAAACTTCTGTGAAATTAACAAGTGTCTTAATAATTATAACAACTTCTCAATATGGAGCATAATTTTATTACCCACTCGCGGACTTCTGCAAACTGACATGAATTAATCAATAGCTTAGATGACAGTGCTTACCTGTCTGGGGCTAATTAATCCATATTAAACACCAATAGAGTATTATCAACAGCTTTGTTAATTGTCTAACAAATATGACACACTACTCAACGACAAATCAACTCTTCTATGAGAATTTTTAATGTAATGTGTAAGTCTGGAAGTGAATGAAAAGGTCGTTTTATTTTAAATAACATTTGTGGCAGGCAAATGCTATTAATTTCCAGCATGTTTTGCTTATACAACTACTTTTTTCGATCTGTACTGTTCGCTTTTTGACTTATTAGGTTATTTGTGACCTAAATGAGACCAGTGCAGATCCTGATCAGACAGCACGGATGAGCCAGCTGATCTGGATCTACACTGGTCGCACATGCGTTAAAATGCATATATATGGAGGAAAGGGTTAACATCACCTCCCCAATACAACTAACAGATCAAGGATAAAAGCCTCCTGTTGCTGGATGTGGAACCTATACAGGATACTTGTGTCAATCCACAACTATTTCATTATTTAATTCAACATGTTATGTTTTTGTTCCATTTTGTGAATGACTAATAATTATTGTAGATTTTCATAAGAGGGCTATCAGATCCGAATTACACACATTTTAGAAATTCACTAAATTAATCTGAAGCATTTTTATTAATTCCGATAGCAAAGAGCATGGTAAAGGACATAAACAACAAGAGCTGTCAGAGGAGACAGCATGCTCGACTATTCGAATCATTTGAAACAAATGCAATTCGAAGATTAAAACAATAACAACTATGGTCATACATTCATGTGCAATCAGGAAAAATATTAACAATTGAATGGTAAAGGAGAAATTCATTTCAAATAACAGAAATAATTCCTTAATGTACCATAAATATTAAACTGAATAAGGGAATAACTATGAAATATTTCTGAATTTGTTAGAAAACTTGTTAGTAATTTTTTATTAGAGAGATTTACTTTCAGTCGAATATCAGTCACTTCAGTAATGTTACAGAAAAAGAACTGAAATGAAAATATAATGGAAGTTTGAAGTTGATACCTTAAGTATTTGCAAAGTTATCCATGAAGTGCACTTAAGTGAAAATATAAGTGAAACAAGAAATGTGTCCATAGGACATGGATGCCCCCGCTATGACACGTTTTCAGACACTCAAGTGCAATGATGGGAATAATAGCATTTCAAAGACAGTGATGTTTGAGTAATTATAAGAATATGCATAAACTTGAAGATCAAGTAAATTATTTGTATTTGTGGCACTGTTTTCTTCTCATTACGGAAATGTCTGAAGAAGTTGGTGGTAATGCAATGCAATGTCATAGTGAACATTTGTGCCAAGTTATTTTGAAATCCCTTCATTCATAAAGAAGTTATAGCCCAAACAAGTAAATTCAAGTTTTAGTAACTGTGACCTTGACCTTGGACTTACAGGCATGGGTAATGTACGCAACACACCGCCTTGTCATGGTGAACATTTGTGCCAAGTTATTTTGAAAACCCTCCATTCGAAACAAAGTTATAGCCCGGACAAGAGAATTCTATTTTTAGTAACAGTGACCTTGACCTTGGACCTACAGGCATGGAAATAGTACACAACTCACCACCTTGTCATGGTGAACATTTCTGCCAAGTTATTTTGAAATTACTCTATTCCTAACATATTTACAACCGTGACAAGAAAATTCTATTTTAGTAACAGTTATCTTGACCTTGGACCTACAGGCATGGGCATGAACGGGACACACCACCTTGACATGATGAACATTTGTGTCAAGTTATTTTGAAATCACTCTTTTCCTAACAAAGTTACAGCCCAGACAAGAGAGTTCTATTTTTAGTTACAGTGACCTTGACCTACAGGCATGGGCATGATAAGCGATACACCGCCCTGTCATGGTGAACATTTGTGTCAAGTTATTTTGAAATCCCTCCATTTATGATGAAGTTACAGCCTGGACAAAAGAATTCTATTTTTAGTTACAGTGACCTTGACCTTTGAGCTACAGGCATGGGCATGGTAGGCGACATACCGCCCTGTCATGGTGAATATTTGTGTCAAGTTATTTTGAAATCCCTCCATTCATAACGAAGTTACAGCCTGGACAAGAAAATTCTATTTTCAGTAACAGTGACCTTGACCTTGGATCTATAGGTATGGTTATTGATCGGACACACCGCCTTTAATGGTGAACATTTGTGCCAAGTTATTTTGAAATCCCTCCATTGATAACAAATAACAGCCTGGACAAGAAAATTCTATTTTTAGTAACAGTGACCTTGACCTTCGACCTACAGGCTTGGGCATGTACGTGACATACCGTCTTGATATGGTGAACAATTATACCAAGTTATTTTAAAATCCAAAAGGAAATAACAAAGTTACAGAGTGGACACGATTTTGCAAGAAAATTCTATTTTTAGTAACAGTGACCTTGACCTTTGACCTACAGGTATGGGTATTGTTCGCGACACACCGCCTTGTCATGGTGAACATTTGTGCCAAGTTAATTTGAAATCCCTCCATTCATAACGAAGTTAAGGCCCAAGTGTATATTTTGCTTAACACAAAATGTAAGTGAAAAGGGGGCTTAATTTGAAAAATATTGTAACCAGGGTTATGTGTTATGGGTCTTGTTGGTTATGATGTAGATTTTGATGGTGAAAATATTATTCAAGTTTCAAGTCAATATCTCAAGTAGTTTTAAAGTTATAGGCAAAATGCACATTTTGCTTAACAAAAATATAAGAAAAAAGGGGCATAACTTGAAATATATTGAAGCAGAGTTATGGGTCTTGTTGGTACTGATGTAGAATTTGATGGTGAATATATATTCCAAGTTTCAAGTTGATATCTCAAGTAGTTTATAAGTTATGGACCAAAGTGCATATTTTCCTTAACGCAAAATTTAAGTGAAAAAGGGGCATAACTTGAAAAATATTTGTAGCAGAGTTATGGGTGTTGTTGGCGGTTACTAGATTAACCGAAATCGGCGGAAAAACCGAAATCGGCCCGTTTTTCTTATATATGTAAAAATATATAGTGAAATAAACGTTGTTTGGCGTTTACAAGTAAAGATATTAATATTGAGAAGGAAATTAGTTAACCTAATGCAAGTAAAAGTTTGTGTAATAAAGCCAACATTGAATCATGTATGCGCGCGATCGGCAAATCGAAGTACTCCAAAGCGGCGCAATATTTCTTTAATATATCATTTAAGTTGTATCAAAATTTCATGAAACTGTGATATCGTTGTAATCACAATAACAAGAAGCAAATATGAATTGAAATCGGACGACTGAACATCTTGGACGAAGCCCTATGACACGGTATAAAACGTCTGAATATCGGGCTGAATTCACTGTTACCGGAATCGGCCTATTTCGTAACAGGTTAACATCATTTACCAAATAAGCTTGGTGTATGTGTGTTACTGAGACATTAGGTCAAATTTATTATGTTAATGCAAATACACGTTCGTAAATAAGCTACAGATCGCTTGTGTCATATGCATGTGAACGGCACAACTCAAATCTAATATCTACAGATAAGTTATACATAAAATTTATCAATGTGATACGGAATTTTGTGTCACAATTACTTACAGTGTATATGATATTTTGTAAATTAAAAAAACTCGTACGGTTATTCTCAAAATGCAGTATATACACGCACTGCGTAAAAGCCTTCTCCAATGTCCAGCCTTTTCCGCTTACTGCTGTTGTTAATTAATCAATATTGCACAATGAGAAGAGATTGTTTGAAATTTAGTTCAATAAAAATGTTTGAAATTTAGTTCAATAAAAATTGTTTAATTTCATGAACCGGCTAAATAAAAGTTCAACTAGCGACCTATGTATTATAAATAAAGAGTGTTAAAATACATGAAAGGCACAATTAAAGTTAATTAAGTGCTGTTTTACCTACTCTTGCTATCTTTAAACAGCGCCGCCACTTGACATGACCAGCTCACAATTAACGCTGCTTGAAGTGCCGACAACAGTTTGTCACAGTTAAAGAAATTACGACTGACTGTGCGAATATGAGTATTAACAGAAATTTTAATTGTTTTAGAAACTGTTTATGATAATCGTAATCCTTCAATCTCAGCACTGACTGTTATAACCTAATGATCAAATATTATACATGTTTTGTTTAAAACTGCGCCAATATTTCAAGTTCTGTTCTGTTGTACGGAAAATAAGATTAACACATATATATGGATTGTGTGGAACTTCCACAATCAATGATGGATTTGTGCAGTTTTTGTGACCGTGAGTTCACCTTTCGTGATTCAGTTCAGTGTTATTATTTTAAAAGGTGGTGTCATTTCAAATGTGTTGGAATACCTGTTGAAGAACAGAAATCTTGGTCTGTGTCAAATCTGAGATTTGCGTGTAAAAATTGTGCGTTCACTGGGAATGAGTTTGATGCCAGCGCTGCCTTATTAACGTAAGTTGCATCTATTCGTTTATTTACTTCACGCATATTTAAATACATTACAGTTGAAACTAAACTTGACACCCTTGTGCACATGATGTGCACATCGCGGAAACACTATTGCCTTGAGGCAGTATCAATTGTCTTGTCAAACTGTTAATTGCAAGATTGCTGGACAATGATTTCCATGATTGGATTACGCAATTTTGACACTTTGTATAACCAAAGAAAATGAGCAATAAAAGGTGTATCCATTCAGCCTCAAAAACAGCATCTTGAAGTAGGAATAACCATATTGACTTAAATTATTTAACTAATGATAGAGAAAAGAACATTTCAATTTAGCCTTTGTCGCATCCTTTCTGCATTGAAAAGGCTTCCAATTATCAATAATTACAAATAATATACGATCTTTTACATCAGATTTCACCGGCGGTGACCTTTGACAATTTGTTTTTTTCCTGGTCTTGTAGTTTATTTTGAGTTTCCAAGTTATTGTACCGCACATGCGAAATACAGCATTTTATGCGAAATGTTAAAGCTGTTCTGCGGGAAATTTGTTTTCAATAATGAAATAGCTTCATAAGGACATAAATTTTACTTAGTTGTTGGAAATACAACGTCATACTGCAAAAACTACCTCACCAGGTTATCCGATAAGCGAAATGTTCACTATAAATAACAAAGAAGGCACTTACAGGTTTAATGTGCATAACTTTTTTCTGCTCATCTCAATCCTAAGGTGCAAACGGTTTCATAAAATTGAATCTTTGCTTGACATTTATATATTTATTTCATAAATATTGTAGTATATTGCGATAGTCTGTTTTGAGGTTGAATGTTCATTAAAATAAAGATGATTCAATTCAGAAATTTGATTTGAAATTGTTAAAATGACCGCAGATGTGCGTACTAACATATAACGTTGTATGCCACAAACCGAAATCGGCGGGTAAACTTCCTATTTATATCTTAAATATGGCTTAAATCTTAGATAAATTGTTTTAAATCAAAAATATGTTCATACTCACATCTTAATACGTGTTTATTTATGAAATTTTCGTAAAACTTGCTCAAAAAGTACGCGAGCGAATATCCGAAAGCGGGTCGCAAAGAGATATACTACCGAAAGCGACTTTTAAAATTCATTTTCCCCAGTTATCAGTTCCTTTTTTATTAATTGGGATTATAAAAAGAATGTTCATTGAAATAAAGATGATTTAATTAAGTAATGTCATTTGAAATTGCAAAATTGACTGTAGATATGCGTACTAACATATATGTCACATACCGAAATCGGCTTGTAAACTACATTTTTATATCCTAAATATAGCATGAATCTTTAATAATATACTCACGCTCATATAATTTAAATGCTGTGTAATGCTATGAAATTATTAACTTTTAAGAGTAACATTGGATATTTGTTCAGTATAATCAGAATAAAAGAATCGTACTATTTCAAGGGAGGTAACCTGTTCTTGACTAACGAGAAAGTGCCTATTGCCGTTAAGTCAAAGGGAGCTCACTTTTTCTAAACTTGATATCGCCGTATAATTATATTTAGACGAAACGAATGGTAATAAAATGCTTCAATTCGCATGTGCTGTACATTAATGTGGAAGCTCAAAAAAAAAAAAACAACAGTAAAAATGTCAAAGATCACAACCGGTATAATCTGATGTTAAAGTTCGTACATTATTCGATTTTAATTTTTGATTGCTGAAAGCCATTTCGGTGCGGAGAGGATGCGACAGTCATAATTTAAATTGTGCATTTTCAAAACAAAACGTAAAGTTCTTGTAACATTTGTTAATTAATTAAATGCTATTCAGCGTGCCATTCATGCGAAACATTGCTGGACCAGAAATAAAACAGATTTTACCACCCACGACGAAAACTTTCTACATGCAGCGCGCAAGAAGCGTGTACGATTATTTCGTGCTAATCAAGCACATCACTGCATGTCTGACTTATTGTTATCGTTTGATTGAACGTCATAATTATGTTGATGATGTATGCGGCGAACAAAAAGCGTGCATTTCGTGCAAATCATTTTTTTACCGCCAAATATCCAGACATCAAAATCATATTATTTCAGCTGTTGATTGTAGGCCATATGTTTTCACAATTGGGACTCTAACTAAAGTTAACTAGTAAAGAATTACGATGCATTTAATTAAAATTTAACGATGCATTTGCTAAAATTGCAGTGAGATGAGGGCTGCGATATTGCCATTAAATAGCCATTTGATTGAGCAACTGTTGTGAATATCACATTGATAAATTTTATGTATAACTTATCTGTAGATTAGATATTACATGTAGAACTAACGCGCAAATGAAATAAAACCGCCGATTTGAGTTTTGCCGTTCACGTGCATATCTGTAGCTTATTTACGAACGTGTATTTGCATTTACATAATAAATTTGACCTAATGTCTCAGTAACACACATACACCAAGTTTATTTGGAAAATGATGTTAACCTGTTACGAAATAGGCCGATTCCGGTAACAGTGAATTCAGCCCGATATTCAGACGTTTTATACCGTATCACAGGGCTTCGTCAAAGACGTTCAGTCGTCCGATTTCGATTCATATTTTCTTCTTGTTGATGTGATTACAACGATATCACAGTTTCATAAAATTTTGATACAACTTAAATGATATATTAAAGAAATATTGCGCCGCTTTGGAGTACTTCGATTCGCCGATCGCGCGCTTACATGATTTCAATGTTGGCTTTATTACACAAACTGTTACTTGCATTAGGTTAACCAATTTCCTTCTCAATATTAATATCTTTACTTGTAAACGCCAAACAAGATTTATTTCACTATATATTTTTACATTTATAAGAAGAACGGGCCGATTTCGGTTTTTCGAGCCGATTTCGGTCCGATTTCGGTTTTTCCGCCGATTTCGGTTAATCTAGTAACCCGTTGTTGGTAATGATGTAGAATTTGATGGTGAATATATAATCCAAGTTTCAAGTTGATATCAAACGTAGTTTTCAAGTTATGGACCAACGTGCATTCTTTGTTTAACGCATTTGTTTACGGACGCCGACACCTATGCCATAACTGGGGCGAGTAGAATAGCTCCCCTATTCTTCGAATAGTCGAGCTAAAAATAGTGGAATTTTGTTTACTCTGCTATTTCTTGTCCAACATGGTCTAAAGTTATCTAACAACATTCCACACAATCATCTGAATATAAAAATGATCTCTATTTAAAAAGTCATAAAACATACCAATTTATTTGTAGATTTTATTCATTTTTATCCCAGTTTGGTGTAGTACAAAGATTTAAATTTTTGAAACCTTTTGAAACCACCCTTGTCCATAAATTTACAGATCTATATATTTATCTATAAATAAACTGACAGTCAGCAAATTCAAAAAGTGTGGCTTAAGGTTTTAGAACTGTAATATTTCCGCCAAACATCGACTTATGCCGTCACTAATTCGTGTTTTCCGAACGCTGATTCGTACGTTACCGGGTGATTCTATTTTTCGTAAAAGGAGTCTACTCTTTAGGTGTTTCCAGCAATTATGACGGCATTAACAACTAAATCAAATAATAAAAGAATGCGGATATAAAATTGATTTAAAGTAAATAAATATTTTCATAACAAATACTCAAAATAAGACTGTAGACGAACAACACTCAGCAATGAATAAAGCTTATATGAACTTCACGAGCGTTCGATCAATCCTCTGTGGTGCAATGGTAACGATCGGAACTCATCATTTTGACGGACCCGGTTCAATCCTCGGGAGAGGAACTTTTTTTCCTTTTTTTTCTTTTTTTAAATTATTGTGAGATAATTTTTGGAGGAAAGTATAATCAATAGGTTTAAAATTCAGAAATAATTGTTATTATTCTTCATCTTCATTTAGTAGCCATGACAACTGAAATATTATAATTATATTATTACAAAATACTGACTATTTTATAATACAGCAACAGAATCACGATATGAAACTAAAATGATTGTGGAATCTGTACTTTCATTTAGGAAAATGTTGCTATTTTATTGTTTTTATATTTGAACAGTAATTTTGTGGTACTTGTCTTATTATGTAATTTTATGTAATGCACGATGATTTTTTTCCTTTAAAAGAATGTTTTGGTTGCTATGGTTACAGTTGGAAAAATTACTTTTTTGAGGTTAAATTTTAACCAGCATAGCTGATTGCTTGCATATTCCTTGTTTTTCAAAAAATTTGAGGGGGTATAAAAAATGACCATTCGTAAACCAAGCCCTTTGTTTTTTTGTGGTTTTGTTTGGTCTGGGTCTTAGGTACCTATTTTGTAGGCCAATAAAATGAGCAAAGACGGTGAAGTGCTTTGCTTTTTTTATTACTTCATTCTATACACATTGCAGATAATTTTTATGTATAACATCATTATTTTACTGCATTAAACATGCACAAAAATCACAAATAAAAACTTATTTAATTTTTGCAGCTCGGAAAAATGTGCATTTCCGAAGCTGGGGTGCACTTTAAGAAATTCAATTTGTAAAGTGTGAAATAAATTCTAAACATAATGCTCATTTTTTCCTGTTCAGGTATGATGTCCTTTAACAATTAGCCTTTATTTTACAAAATTTTACAAGGTTTAAAAGAAATAGAGATGAATTTAGCTTCTGATATGTTTGATTCTACAGCCCATTTTTGGAAACAGAGGGTACCCTTCTAAAATACTGAATTTCCCGAGTTACGCACGGTAAATGTTTTTTAAAACTCTTCTTTAGATGTCTAAATGGATGTACTTGGAAATGAAAACAACATAATCCCAATTTGCAAAAGTGCATAAATATATTATTACAGTTCTAAAACCTTAAAGCAACCTAAAGGCGTGATTAACATCCTGTTAGTTAAACTTCCATTCTACTTCTCAACAATAAGATCTGTAGCCGTGAAACACGGTTGATGTTTGATTGCAAGCCAAAATCTGAAATCAAAATTTGTAATAATGAAATGACAATAATGTTTCCCATGTTACAATTCCAAAAAATTCCAGCAACAACCCTTGTAAAAATCTTTTAGGAGAATACAGATTTTTTTTTACATTAGGTCCACTATAGATTATTGTTATTTACAAAAGCATAATTGTAGTAAAAACGGATTGACACAAGTCAATTGTGAATTCTTCACATGCTATTACAAAATCAATACAGTTCCAAGGGGCCAAAGCTGATGTTAAAACATCTTATTATCACCCATTCAGAAACATATTTACAAGGCATTTTATACAAATAAAATTAATTTATGACTTCTCCCAGAATGGTGCAACTGTTTCAAGTACGAGATTGTCGTGGAAAATAAGTGAAATATGCGTATTAGGGATTGCCACATCCAGCAGACACAGCCTCCCCACACAGCCAAACAGTAGAGAGGAAAAGAGAGCATGGTATCATAAGAATCAATTTCAATATGGACCCCACAAACCATTAATGAAAGTGAGAACCTGAGGGGTTACTGCCTTGGAACGGTCAGTGGCAAAACAATTTGCCACTGGGGGTTTAAAAACCAGGTTCTAGGGTGCACCACCCATTTTTGCTCTAGTCCATTCAATGCCAAGTTATCTTATTTGCTTATTATTAATAACTAATTAACTGTAAACTGCAATCACCATTTGGTTTAGGAAAATGTTTGACAAGTCAGGTTTTTTGTAAGTTTTCTGTTTAATTTCAAACTAGCTGACAAAAACTGGTCCAGTATTTTTTTTTTATAGAGCAAGACAAGCAGGAATTTTTCACATCACAATTTTGTGAAAAAGCATGTGCTAATTTCTTATTTGTTATAATTCTGAAAAATCTGAGTCAAAAAAATTTGCGAACACATAACAATTTGTTAATTGGGAAGTGTTGTGCTGCAGCCTCAATTATTCATCATCAAACATGTATGTGTACATTTATTTGGACTGACTGCAACACTTTGCTAGACTAAGCTTTCTGTAGATTGACAAATATAAGTTCTGTTTACTTGTTAAGATGAAATTTAGAAAATAAATGTCACACTGACAATAATTTGCCCAGTGCAAGCTTCTGTCCCAGATCAAAGAAACAAACCCTCAATATTTTTTAATGTTTTCACTCGATTAATGCCCAAGTACACGTTTCATCGCAATGAAAGTTCTTAATAAAACAACAAAAAAATAACAGAAATATTTTAACACAAAACTAAACGAATTTCTCACACTAATGCTGCTGGAAGACAAATTTCTTAACTTGAAAAAAATAATCCGACATGACACCAGACATGTCGGCCAACACTGGCAACGAAGATGGCACAATTTATTGCTTAAACTTATGTTTTAAAAGGGAATCTTACATTGTATTCGCTATCTATGCTCTCTAGCAATCTTTCTTTTAACTGGGAAGGACTGTACTGCATCAGTGCGACCAGGAACACCGAAATTTAGGCATAAGTGCCGTTTTGGTGTCCGATCCTCTCCCACCAGTATGGCGGACATCCATAAATTGAACAATTTTGTGCACCGCATTGGCATCTGGGAAACCTCTCCAATAGCGTGACGTAGACTGACGAAGAGAGACCGAATGATCGTCGCGCGCACCACATTGTTTGAGGTCGGCTGCATTAAAACAGGGGAAACAAATCTTGCAATTTTTGAAACCAAAATTTCGTTATAGCCTGTGCTTATTTAGTTAATATTCTTGATAAAAATAAAACAGCCAAGTTCCAATTCTCCATTTCAATACAAAAAAAGATATGTTTATAACAAATTTAACGTGAAATAAACGTTAAAATCTGCAACTTTTAAAGTTTTACTTCGTGTACATAGAGGGCAGCACTAGCTTTTACGACTAATTTCGATTGGCTGGTGAATATTTGGTCACGTGACGAAGGCTTGTACGATTTTACATTTACCGATGTCGAAGATAAGCTGTACGAGAGATTTGTCTGATGTTCCTACTCAGGCAGACAATTGCTGACACTTTTAAAATTACCTACTTTATGCCTTTTTGGGAGCATTAGAAGACTTGTATGTAATAAAAGGAATATGTTTTGTAATTGGCATGCTTTTACTTTAACCCAGCTTAGTCTCAATAATTCAACTCCAAGTACAGACCCATTTTACAAACTGACTTTTAAAGATGTCTGCACTTTACGTCTCAAGCAGTTAGGATCAAAACTGTTGTAGAAACGCACTGCTTTAACCCATTTTTTCACTGCCTCCTGAAAATTTCAGCACTTCTATATGGTCATTTGTTGTTATAGAACATAAAGTGTCTCTAAAGTATCAATAAAACAAAAAATATTCCACAAATAAAACTTTTAAACTTACTTTTGTTTATGCCGTTTACGTGTTGATTTTAATGTGATAACCAATGAAAGCGTTTTTATAAACGGATAAACTACAGTCAGATAGACTTTTAGCGATGCAACATAAAAACTATTGACATGTGTGGAGGTTTTTTAATTTGTTGTTTTTTTTTCATAATAAACAAACGAGTTTCTCACAAAGTATCACATATATTGATTCTAAATGGAAATAGCGTTTCATGTATATAATTTTTCAAAGATATATAAGGTTTAAAAAAAATATCTAAAGCCGTCAAAAGTTGCGACACGGATTCTTGTCGCTGGCATATAGACATAGAAGGAAGCTTTTCAGCATTGATTTGAATGCTAACTGGGTTGTGCGCGAAGGGCGGACATCGTATATATAGAAAAGCCCTTGTTTCGCACAATTAGTTGAGCTAGCTTTTACTGACACACTTACACTTTCTTACACTATCAGCTCATTACATTCACCTCTGTTATAGGCTGGGACTACTTTCAACTACTTTTAATTTAACTCAAAAAATAGTTCACCAATTACATTTAAAATTGATTGGGATTCGTTGGTTTGAAGTTTCGTAGTGAAGATATCTGACATTTGTTTAACCACAAGCTTTTATATTCATAATAATGACTGTATAAAATAAGGCTGTTGAGTAACGTAAAAAATCTTGACATTGAGCCTTTCGCAGAGATGTAAAGTGAGTATAAGGAACAACAACTCTGCGAAGGAGATTGACACACATAGCAAACTTATGTCCGGATATTGTATTTACGAAAATAGGCCCCGATTATAAAATGGCGAATGTAAAACAGTTTTAGAGTTGACACATAATTGATGAAACCAATGTACTGGTTTCAATGTGTCAGATCTCTTTTGAAGGCCTCCCTTTTGCAGAAATGACCTCGAGCTAACTACATGCATGCCTGCTTCTTTGCATTGTCGAAGAACTGTATAATGTTATTGGTTAGTATTCCATCCCCCGAAACACACCAGATAAGTCATTAATCACCCACAAAATGTCTCATTCCGGACTTGGTGGGTTTCTGGGGAACACACCGCTGTACATGGAATGGTATTCATCGAAAAAGCACCGCATTTTAAGGTTCCACGTTTACCGCCATATGCATACCGTCGTTTGGGATGGATCGATATTGTGCTGTAACGTCTAGTTATTCAGAAGTATAAATGTCAGGTTCCTTCGTTTGCTGATTATATAATTATCATGAAAAGTTTAATTATTTCAATGGTAGTCGGCCAATTGGAAACTTGACCTTTACTTAGTCTATAAGCGCTGGTTGTCTACTAAAGTTATGTAGAGTGCATTGAAAGAGTCAATTTTGGAAAATTTAGTTTAGTACAACCTTTTTACAGGAAGTAGCGAGGTTCACTGGCAGTGGTGAAAACTGACGATTAGTAAAGTGGCAATTTCGTCTAGTCACGATGGTATCTACATTACACTATTGTTTTTTGACGTTAAATATATATTTACAAATGTCAATACATATTTATCTTAATTAAAATTTGAAATGTGATGGTACCAGCGTTTTATTTCAATTCGTCCTCAATAAATATCGAACTAACACCTGACGAGAGCAGAATTTTTATGCCCCTACAAAGTGGGAGGCATATAGAGTTGCACTCGTCCGTCGGTCCATACGTACGTCCGTCCGTACGTCCCCCAAATCTTGTGGCATCAACTCCTCCAAAAACTATAAAGCGGATTTCTTTCAAACTTTCACAGATGATCAAACAGGATGTGTAGATGATCTTTTAACAGGTCTAGGAATCGGCTGTTTTTATGGACTGTCTGTAAATTTATAGACTGTCTGTTTATTTATAGATAAATATATCTGTAAATTTATGGACAAGGGTGGTTTCAAAAGTTGTTAAAAATTTAAATCTTGGTTCTACACCACATTGGGATAAAAATGAATGAAAATCTACATATAAATAAGTATTTATTATTGTAAATCAACTTAACTTTTTTTAAAAGATCATTATTATGTTCAAATGATTGTGTGGAATGTTGTTAGATCATTGATGACCATGTTTGAGAAGAAATAGCAGTGTAAACAAACTTCTATTCTTTTTGTTTATGCCCTATGTCATGCTCTTTGCCTTCAGAATTAACAAAAAAGCTTTAGGTTTGTGAATTTCTAAAATGTGTTAACTTTTGTATCAACCCTTATCCATAAATTTACAGACACATTTATCTATAAATTAACTGACAGTCTGTAAATTTACAGACAGTCCATAAAAACAGCCGTTTCCTAGACCTGTTTAAATAGATGAAAAGGGAACTTTGAAAGCCACCGAACACGACAAATATGAAAATACTGCAGGCTCGGTTTGATTGAGCCTGTTCATGGGCAGTAATGGGAATGCTTATTACTGCCCACGCCGCCTAGCCCCGGGTTGAGCGCAACTCAGTAATTACACCATTAAATAGTACAATTTCGATCCATCCCAAACGATGGTATGGATACTTGTTTAAGAAAGGATTTTTTCCTGCAACCAATTTTACCAGAGTTATGGCCCTTTGTTAATTAAAAATTATGTTGCAGCAGTGGGGGCAACAGTGTCCGAGGACATATGTTAACAGGTTGCTAGAACTTCAGTAACACAACCCCTATACACATGTGCTTTGAACAACTGTTGAAGACGGACCCTGTTTTCTCCAAAATTTGTATTAACTGGCCGCCCCCCCCCCCCCTTCCACCCCCCAAAAAAGAAAAAAAATGAGGGTCTTCACAGGGTCTACTCTACATTAACTCATCTTTTTATACGCCTGGGGTTGGCTGGCTGGAGGGAGGGCGGCGTCCACAGGGTTTCAGCTTTCTAAGTCAAAGTTTTCATCAGGTCTTTATCAAACTTGGTGAATTTGTTGGTGTGCATAATGTCTCGACCAAGTTCTATAACCAGCCAAATCCCCCCAAGCACTCCTGAATTATGGCCCTTTTATTGTCCAAAATTTGGGTTTTTATGCTCTCTTGGTCAAAGAGTTTTTGTCCTGTCTTTATTTATCCCCCACCCAATTTATCCCCCGCCAAAGGCGAAGGGGATATTAAAAATGCCCTTCGTGTGTCCGTGCGTCTGTCTGTCCGTCCGAAACAATTTTGTCCGGAGCATAAGTCCAAAACTACTCGAGGGATTTTATTCAAACTTCATACACTGACAGAGCACATTGGTAGGTAGTGCAGTGTGCAAGAACAATAATTCTACCTTGCCTATTTTTAGAGTTATTCCCCTTTATCATATTTACTTGATAAATTTTGTTCGGAGCATAACTGCAAAACTTCTTGAGGGATTTTATTTAAATTTCATACACTGACAGAGCACATTGGTAGGTAGTGCAGTGTGCAAGTGCAATAACTCTACCTTGCCTTTTTTTACAGTTTTTCCTCGTTATTTCATTTACTTGATAAATTTTGTCCAGAGCGTAACTCCAAAACTACTAGAGGGATTTTATTCAAACTTTTATACACTGACAGAGCACAATGGTAGGTAGTGCAGTGTGCAAGTCCAATAACTCTACCTTGCCTATTTTAAGAGTTATTCCTCTTTATCAGATTTACTTGATAAATATTGTCCGGAGCATGACTTCAAAACTACTTGAGGGATTTTATTCAAACTTCATACACTGACAGAGCACATTGGAAGGTCTTCGTGAAAGGCGTCGGACCGTCAGACATGTCCGACAGATTTTGTTTCGGTCCGGTAAAAAGTCATAACTCTGCGGCCCTGCTGTCAGGCGACTTAAAATCTAAGGGAAGCAACCTTTTCTTATTATTTACAAACTTCTCGCAGCTGTTACTTCCCAGGGTTTTTTTTTTTGGTTTTGGGGAAAAGGCCTGGCCTTTCAGTAGGGGAAAAATAGCGCACGAAAATCACAATTTGGGGAAAACCCTCATATAAAAAAACATGTTAATATATTCACAATAAACACTTGGATCAACAGGCCGGAAATGCTACTGACTGCATAGACTCTTTCACTGTGCATGTCCCTTCTTCAAAAGATAACGAGTCACAACTGGGTAAGAGTCAATTAACGGCAGATTTTATACCGGGACCTGGTTTTTACACTTACGAAAGTGGATCATTCATGGTAAACACCGACGATTTGAACGAAAATGCGGGTTTTTAAAGGCAAACAAGCCAGATTATGTGATTATGTGGGGGGGGGGAACCTTTAAACAGCTACAGTTATATAGCAAAAAAAACCCCTGCTTCCCTTCAGTCACAGTAAATTGATTTTTGATTGGTTGCCTGATTCTTGTTGTCCAATTGCCAACTCGGTAACATAATGAAAATTTTTATAGTCATGTAATGAAAAATGGTGTTTGGATGTTTTTTGCGGTTACAGTGTATATTCTGTGTTGAAACTGGTGATATTTCACGAATCGCAGAGCAAATGTCGGCGTCTAGGCCATTCCAGTTTCGATTTTACCAAAATTTAAAATGGCTTTGTTGTCGGTGTTGATTTTCATCACTCGGAAAAAATAAAATGAAAGTCACAAAATGACATGAATAATAAACTATAAAACAAAACCTCATTTTATGTTTCTGAAGTAGCTTGTTTAATGAAATATATGTATTTGCTAGACATATATAATATTGTTACATATGAGAGCTGCTTGATGTGAAATTGATGTTCTACAGAACATTTTTTTGTGTTTTTGTCTTACGAGGGAACCATGATTATGTTGACATGATGGTTGAAAAACAGCTCAAGCACTCAACGAGTTGGAAAATCCTGCCCCCAAAAATGTTGTCATTACCATTGAATTTACCACAAATATGTCGGGCGTATTTTGTGTCAGTTTGGCACTCTTGTTTGATTTGTTTTGATAGATTGGGATCGTTGTCAATCTTCCACACTGAATTTACTATCAATTACCAAGTTCTCAGAAAATTTGTGTCCTGACTGTATAAGCGGTCATAAGGTGAATAACCCCAACCCTATTTTGTAAAGCCCAAATGTAAAAACAGTTTTAAAAAAATCGGCATCTCAACAAATATTCCACTAATCTTACCAAACTCTTTACCTCAAATATATTTTTAGTATGGCATTGGAAAAATGAAAAAATGGATGTTATGTTCTTAATTTCCTAGCCAATGCTCAGTGGAATTCAACACAGGAATACTGAAATTTTTCGATCGATACCCAATGTGATAAGATCAGTGCTATATTTTTTTTATTGGGGTCTGATTGCTGCCTGTCAAAAATAAGTTACCTGTCAGTTGTTCTAGTTTGATTTTTAAAATTTAATATAACAGGCTATAGAAAATATGTTGGACAACAGCCTCACCAATATGCGGTTGAGAGAAATTAGCAACAATAATGATGACTTGCACTGTAACATAAACAAACTTACGGTACTATTTACTTATGCTCTGTCATTTCTGTATAAAACATGATAAAATTAAGCTCTACTTTCAGATTGAGCAAGTCTCTTACTGAGATATTTACAGTTTGGAATGAGATAAAAATGAATGTATTTGACTTTCAGCCAGGAAGAAAGAAAAAATTCATAGACAAGAAGAATGCCATAACATTCCACTTGGTTCACCGTAGTCAAAAAGATCCTCTGATTTCCAGTGATGATGCCTCTCAACATGTGCTTGTACAGGGAACAGACAAGGTATGCACATGTCATCTCTGCCGCAGAAACTATAGAGACTTGCAATAAACATTTAATTATAATCGGCTGAACAGTCTCTGACACCACAGGGCACGACAAATCCTGAAATTACTTGGTAGCCCACTGGGCTACCAGGATTTTTGCTTGGTAGCCCGGACTTTTCGGTCGGTATTTATTACCTTAGATATATACACATTACAACAATGATGGGGTGGTTTGGATTACAAGTCAATATCAAAACACCTCTTAGATTATTTACTTTTATTTATTTACTTTATTACAATACATAAATCCCAGGTCATCCTTTGCACCACTTCCGGGATCATGTTTCACCCAGGGATGTGAAGTAAGCCAGCTGACTTGAAATGTTCGAACCCGTTGATTCTTGTCATATTCTTTGTTAGAAAATTTGGGTCGTTTGGGCGTTGATGTGATTTTATCATCTAGTTTTCTCTTCACTGCTTCACTGATTTGGGAGTTGACTGCTGGCTGTGATTTGATGATAGGTTTTGAGTCGAAGGCTCACTCTCTTTCCTAAATAGAAATAATTTCATTATATCTCTACTCTTTTATTAACCCTTCATCAATCCAGTTTCTAGCATGATCATATCAAATATTTAAATTCATTCCTGTCTTTGGATAAAAAAGAAAAGAAATACATAATATTTGAATTTAATAGTTTATCACTCTGTCTGCCCCTGAAACTCATTAAACAACAAACATCAGATTTTTAATTTATCTAGCCTATTCTGTTATCTTTCATAAAACATCATGCTTGAATATGATCTAATTTAAATCAATGATTAAAATAAAATTAGAAACAGAAACTCAACTGGCCTATGAAAAATACTTCTTTAAAATTAATTTTTATGAAATTTTATGTGAAAATCCCAAGACCGGTATTTGGCAAGAAAATTTAACAATTTAGCTTGCCTTCTGATGACAAAACGATCCATTTTCCATTAACAAAATACAAATCCAACTAAAAAAACATTTATAACACGTTATTTTTATGATTGATAATATGTAGAACTGTTATAAGATGCCCCCTAAGATAATAATTTTAAATATAACTATGCTTCGGAACTGTTTGAATGGTATCGAAACTTGTTGAAAAAATTTGGGGCTATATTTACCGGCAGAAATTCAATGCTTACACACGGTAGATTTTATCAAAGTTGATCTCAAATTGTTGCTAACAAATTTATCTTCAATCTAATATCCTATGATACATTGTTTGCATAAACAATCTGAAATTTGCAGCAAGAATATCGAGCATGTGACGGAACTGATTAATTAACTGTAATAGTATTATGAAACGTTTTATCTTCTCACCAACCATTGCTTTTCTCACCTACGTAATAATTAACCCAATCATCCTCAATCAACTGACATACTTACCAATTACACCTTTGATCTGTCGTAAATTAGGTAGCGGAAACTGTGAAAGTTGCCATCAACAGGTTGTTTTTAAAATTGGCAGATCGATGATCTAATCAAAACACACTAAAGTACCGCATAATCTCGCCGTATCCTCGCGCTCGGTCAAATACATAGATAGCATACAACTGAGCGTGCGAGACTGACAGCGAGAGGTCAAACGTGACGAAATCGATAATTACTCGCGCGTGTTGTTTTACAGTGGAGTGTCATAACGTTTCCTGTTTATTGGAATTGATGATTTGCCGGGCAACCAATAAAGGAATTTTAAGGTGGCCCGTCGGGCACTCGCTGGAATTTTTTGGTAGTCCGCAGGGTTGAATGCGGTAGCCCGCGGGAACCGGGCAATGGATTTGTCGTGCCCTGCACCAGATGATTGGGGGTTGGGGATTAAACAGATTGACAGGGAAATCATCACTTTTTATCACTTCCTATCAATTGATCAGAAAATGGGAATAAATAATGTATGCATGGACTATGGGGTTTCTTTAACTCACTTTGATATCTTGTGAAATAATCTTCTCATGTTACTTAAATTAATTAAACATGCTTTGTATGCTTAAAATGTAGGATGGTGTTCACAAGGAGGAACAGAGGAAGTTTGGCGTGTTCTTTGATGATGATTATGACTACATGCAGCATCTCAAGGATACCAATGAGATCTATGAAGTGGAGATGGTGGACCGAGTGTACAGGGAGGAAGCTCGTACAATAAAGGTAACACCTCTAACATGCTGTCCTGTTCGGGTGTAAAAATGCAGTCTTTCTGTACTGACATAGACATATGATCTGGTTACACAGAAGCTATCATTTAAATTCGGAGAAATTAAATTTGCCATTAGCAGATGTGGTAGTTGTTTGAAAGCAGAAGACAGTGAAACAGGGGTTCCACAAGCTGCTAAACCTCAAGGGTCATCTTGGTAATTATACCCCTGCTTCGAAGAAAAGGGGGGTATACTGTTTTACCCTTGTCCGTCCGTCCATCCATCCGTCCGTAACAAAATTTCCGTCGCAGTTTTCTCAGCAACTATAACATGCAGCAGCCTGATACTTTGCTTATTGCTTCATCCTATAGTCCCATGTGGTGTAAAGCAATTTTATGCTCCTTGCTAATCTACTTCCTGTTTGTCGCATATTTTTTTAGATTTTGTAACTATATAGGTGCATTACATCAACCAAAGGGCATTTTTAGCTCGACTATTCGAAGAATATGTCGAGCTATTGTACTCACTTGGGCGTCGGCGTTGCCGTCGCCGTTGGCGTCCCGCTTTGGTTAAAGTTTACGTGCAACCTACCTATATCTTAAAAACTACTATAGCTACAGCTTTTAAACTTGGCACACTTGTTCGTCATCATGTCCCGAGTGTGTATGCCAAGAACCATAACTCTAACTTTCATTTTGATCAAATTATGGCCCTTTTCGACTTAGAATTTCAGGTTAAAGTTTGCGTGCAAGCTACTGTACAAACTCATAACTTCAATACTACTTATACTACAGCTTTTAAACTTGGCACACTTGTTCATCATCATGTCCCGAGTGTGTATACCAAGAACCATAACTCTGACTTTCATTTTGATCAAATTATGGCCCTTTTTTGACTTAGAATTTCAGGTTAAAGTTTGCGTGCAAGCTACTGTACAAACTAATAACTTCAATACTACTTATACTACAGCTTTGAAACTTTCAACACTTGTTCATCATCATATCCCAAGTGTGTATGCCAAGAACCATAACTCTAACTTTCATTTTTATCAAATTATGCCCCTTTTTCGACTTAGAATTTCAGGTTAAAGTTTGCGTGCAAGCTACTGTGCAAACCCATAACTTCCATACTACTTATACTACAGCTTTGAAACTTTCAACACTTGTTCATCATCATATTTCAAGTTTGTATGCCAAGAACCATAACTCTTACTTCCATTTTGTTCAAATTATGGCCCTTTTTCGACTTAGAATTTCAGGTTAAAGTTTGCGTGCAAGCTAGTTACTTTCATACTTCTTGTACTATAGCTTTGAAACTTAAGACACTTGTTTACCATCATGACCCTGACTATTTATACCAAGAACCATAACTCTTTCTTTCATTTTTAATCAAATTATAGCCCTTTTCAACTTAGAATTTCAGGTTAAAGTTTGCGTGCAAGCTAGTTACTTTCATACTTCTTGTACTATAGCTTTGAAACTTAAGACACTTGTTTACCATCATGACCCTGACTATTTATACCAAGAACCATAACTCTTTCTTTCATTTTTAATCAAATTATGGCCCTTTTTCAACTTAGAATTTCAGGTTAAAGTTTGCGTGCAAGCTAGTTACTTTCATACTTCTTGTACTATAGCTTTGAGACTTAAGACACTTGTTTACCATCATGACCCTGACTATGTATGCCAAGAACCATAACTCTTTCTTTCATTTTCAATCAAATTATGGCCCTTTTTCGACTTAGAATTTCAGGTTAAAGTTTGCGTGCAAGCTAGCTACTTTCATACTTCTTGTACTATAGCTTTGAAACTTATTCACCATCATGACCCTGACTATGTATGCCAAGAACCATAACTCTTTGATTTTTTTCAAATTACTGCCCTTTTTAGACTTTAAAATTAAGGTTTAAAACTTTGTATACCTTTATTTTATCTTACATCAGGTTTATTTTCAAAGGCCCATAACTCATCCTTGCTTTTTTATATTTGATTTTTGCCCCTTTTCACTTGAAATTAGAATTAAGACTTATAAATAATTGTTAAAGTTTCAATATAAGTGTTTTTCATATGAAATGCTATATAAAAGGTTTAAAACAGATGTCCTTAACATACCGTATATTCCCTATTAAACGCCCCCGGGGGCGTTACATTTTGCAAAGCGGGGGCGTTTAATAGAGACCAACTATTGACAAAATGTAGTTTTCAATAATTGTGTTATTTTTTAATAAATAACCGTAGGAAACAATTTTGTCATTTTCCTAGAACTTATTTTTAAAAAACTTGACCTGAAATGAAATTTTTCACACCGAAGTGATTATTATGAGAGATTAAAGATCGTCATGTCATGGTAAGTCACTCGTTTACTTTTGAAAAAAGACTGGGAGGGCGTTTATTAGGGGAGGGGCGTTTAATAGGGAATATACGGTACTTTGGTTGAAAGTGTTGAGTAATTGTGGGGTGGGTGCATAGACTATACCTTACCATACCATACCATACCATACCACTGTACTGTACTGTACCCCCACCACCCACCACCACCTCCACATACCAACACCACCACCAACAACAACACAAACAACAACAACAACACCACCACCAACAACAACACTGCCAACACCACCACCACTAACAACAACAACAACACCACCACCAACAACACCATCACCACCACCAACAACACCACCACCACCAACAACAACACCACCATTAACAACACCAACACCACCACCAACAACAACTACAGCACCACCATTAACAACAACAACACCACCACCACCAATAACAACACCAACACCACCACCAACAACAATATCAACACCACCACCAACAACAACACAAACACAAACAACAACACCACCACCACCACCACCAACAACAACAACACCACTAACAACAACAACACCATCACCACCAACAACAACACCAACAACAACAACACCACCACCAACAACACCAACACCACCAACAACAACAACACCACCACCAAAAACAACATCATCACCACCACCACCACCACCACCAACAACAACAACATCACCAACAACAACACCACCAACAACAACACCACCAACAACATCAACACCAGCACCAACAACAACACCACCACCACCAGCAACACCCCCACCAACAACAACACCAACAACATCAACACCACCACCAACAACAACATCAACACCACCACCAACAACAGCAACAACAACAACACCAACAACCAACACCACCACCACCACCAGCAACAACACTACCACCACCACCAACAACAACACCAACAATACCAACACCAACAACACCACCACCAACAACAACACCAACAACACCACCAACAACAACAACACCAACAACAGCAAAAACACCACCACCATCAACAGGAACACCACCACCAACAACAGCAACCAGCATACCATACTGTACTTCACCACGCCACACCACTATAGGTGGGCAAAGATAGTGGGTTGATGGGTGTGGGATCAGGGGTTTATGGGCTGGGTTGTGTAAACCCGAAAAAAAATCTACAAGAATAAATTAAGTGTAATTTATTGATTTCCTAACTTGGATTAAGAAACTTTTGTTCATGTGTGTTTGTTGGGGGTGTCATAAACTCCTGAATCACTCCCCAGTTTAAATGAAGCCCAGTTACGATGTGCTTAATAATTCTGACTTTTCGAATAGTCGAGCGTGCAGTCGTTTCCGACTGGCTCTTGTTATTTTCTGTCACAGTTTTCGAAGCAGCTATAACATTCAGCAGCCTGATATTTTGCATAATGTTTATCCTATAGTCCCATATGGTGTAAAGCGACTTCCTGTTTACCGATTACTTAGATTTTTTCACATAGATGACAAACATGCACAATTTCTGTCGCAGTTTTCTAAGCAACTACAACATGCAGCAGACTGATATTTTGCATAATGCTTTATCCTATAGTTCCATATGGTGTAAAGCGATTTTATGCTCCTTGCTCACCTACTTCCTGTTTACCGAATACTTAGATTTTTACACATAGATGACAAACATGCACAATTTCCGTCGCAGTTTTCTAAGCAGCTATAACATGCAGCTGCCTGATGTTTTGCATATTGCTTTATGCTATAGTCCCATATGGTGTAAAGCGATTTTATGCTCCTTGCTCACCTACTTCCTGTTTACCGATTACTTAGATTTTTACAAATAGATGACAAACATGCACAATTTCTGTTGCAGTTTTCTAAGCAACTATAACATTCAGCATCCTGATGTTTTGCATAATGTTTTATCCTATAGTCCCATATGGTGTAAAGCGATTTTATGCTCCTTGCTCACCTACTTCCTGTTTACCGAATACTTAGATTTTTACACATAGATGACAAACATGCACAATTTCCTCTGCAGTTTTCTAAGCAACTATAACATGCAGCTGCCTGATGTTTTGCATATTGCTTTTTCCTAGTCCTATATGGTGTTAAGCGATTTAATGCTCCTTGCTCATCTACTTCCTGTTTACGGAATATTTTTAGTTTTTTTAGCTCACCTGTCACGAAGTGACAAGGTGAGCTTTTGTGACCGCCTGATGTCCGTCGTGCGTCGTCCGTCGTCAACAATTGCTTCAATCGACTTCTTCTCTGAAACGGCTAGGCCAATTTTGATGAAACTTCACAGGAATAATGCTTAGATAATGCCCTTTCAAAATTGTTCAAAAAATGGAATTCCAAGCAGAACTCTGGTTGCCATGGCAACCTAAAGGAAAAACTTTAAAAATCTTCTTGTCTGAAACCACAAGGCCTAGAGCTTAGATATTTGGCATTTAGCACCCTCTAGTGGAACTCTACAAAGATTGTTCAAATTATTTCCCTGGGGTCAAAATTGGCCCCGCCCCAGGGGACACTTCATTTTACATAGACTTATATAGGAAAAACTTTAAAAATCTTCTTGTCTGAAACCACAAGGCCTAGAGTTTAGATATTTGGCATTTAGCACCCTCTAGTGGAACTCTACAAAGATTGTTCAAATTATTTCCCTGGGGTCGAAATTGGCCCCGCCCCAGGGGTCACTTCATTTTACAAAGATTTATATAGGAAAAACTTTAAAAAATCTTCTTGTCTGAAACCAAAAGGCCTAGAGCTTAGATATTTGGCATTTAGCACACTCTAGTGGAACTCTACAAAGATTGTTCAAATTATTTCCCTGGTGTCAAAATTGGCCCCGCCCCAGGGGTCACTTCATTTTACAAAGACATATAGGAAAAACTTTAAAAATCTTCTTGTCTGAAACCACAAGGCCTAGAGCTTAGATATTTGGCATTTAGCACCCTCTTGTGGAACTCTACAAAGATTATTCAAATTATTTCCCTGGGGTCAAAATTGGCCCCGCCCAAGGGGTCACTTCATTTTACATAGACTTATAAAGGAAATCTTTAAAAATCTTCTTCTCACAAACCACAATATATACAGCTTAGATATTTGGTAAGTAGCATTGTCTAATGGATGTCTACTAAATTTGTTCACATTATGTCCCCTGGGCCAAAATCCGCTATGCCCTAGGGTTCTCTTTGTTTACATATAAATATATAGGAAAAACATGAAAATCATTTTTTCTCCAAAACTAATAGGACTAGATCTTAGATATTTGGTGCTGAGTATTGTGTAGACCCTTTAACAACATTGTTTAAATGTTGGCCCTGGGGTCAATATTTGCCCCGCCCTGGGGGCTCTCAATTTGTAAAAAAGGCAATTTTTAAAAATCTTTTTACTGGAAACCTCATGCCTCAAGCTAAGATATTTGGTATGTAGCATTGTCTAGTGGATTTCTACCAAGTTTGTTCAAATTATGTCCCCTGGGCCAAAATTGGCCATGCCCTGGGGTTCTCTTAGTTTACATAAATAATCGTTTTTCTCTGAAACTAATGCGACTATGACTGGCCTCGGATATTTCCTGTTGAGTATTGTGAAGAGACCCTTTACCAGCATTATTTCAATGTTGGCTCTGGGGTAAAACTGAGAGTACTTTTGTACTCAGGTGAGCGACCCAGGGCCCTAAGGGCCCTCTTGTTTTACTATACAGGTGCGTTACACAATCCAAAGGGTATCTTTATCACTATATAGATGCATTACATAAACTAAAGGGCATCTTTATCGAAAAATGCAAATTACATATTGAAAGTCATGTTTCTCACGCGGGCGTATCACTAGTGAGCATTAGCTCACAGATTTTCTTGTTTTTAGCTCACCTGTCACGTAGTGACAAGGTGAGCTTTTGTGATCGCAATTTGTCCGGCATCCGTCCGTTGTCCGTCCGTCCGTAAACTTTTACTTTAAATGACATCTCCTCTTAAACCCCTGGGCCAAAATTGATGAAACTTGCCACAGATGTTCCTTGCATGAAGCTCTTCCAAATTTGTTCAAAGAAATCAATTCCATGCAGAACTCTGGTTGGCATGGCAACCTAAAGGAAAAGCTTGAAAAATCTTCTTCCCTGAAACCACAAGGCCTAGAGCTTAGATATTTGGCTTTTAGCACCCTCTAGTGGAACTCTACAAAGATTGTTCAAATTATTTCCCTGGGGTCAAAATTGGCCCCCACCCAAGGGGTCACTTCATTTTACATAGACTTATACAGGACAAACTTTAAAAATCTTCTTGTCTGAAACCACAAGGCCTAGAGCTTAGATATTTGGCATTTTGAACCCTCTAGTAGAACTCTACAAAGATTGTTCAAATTATTTCCCTTGGGTCAAAATTGGCCCCGCCCCAGGGGTCACTTCATTTTACAAAGACTTATACAGGAAAAACTTTAAAAATATTTGTGTCTGAAACCACAAGGCCTAGAGCTTAGATATTTGGCATTTAGCACCCTCTAGTGGAACTCTACAATGATTGTTCAAATTATTTCCCTGGGGTCAAAATTGGCCCCACCCCAGGGGTCACTTCATTTTACATAGACTTACATAGGAAAAACTTTAAAAATCTTCTTGTCTGAAACCACAAAGCCTAGAGCTTAGATATTTGGCATTTAGCACCCTCTAGTGGAACTCTACAAAGATTGTTCAAATTATTCTCCTGGGGGTCAAAATTGGCCCCGCCCCAGGGGTCACTTCATTTTACAAAGACTTATGTAGGAAAAACTTTAAAAATCTTCTTGTCTGAAACCACAAGGCCTAGAGCTTAGATATTTGGCATTTAGCACCCTCTAGGGGAACTCTACAAAGATTGTTCAAATTATTTCCCTGGGGTCAAAATGGGCCCCGCCCCAGGGGTCACTTTATTTTACATAGTCTGATAAAGGAAATCTTCTTCTCACAAACCACAATGCGTACAGCTTAGGTATTTGGTAAGTAGCATTGTCTAATGGATGTCTACTAAATTTTTTCACATTGTGTCCTCTTGGCCAAAATCTGCAATGCCCTAGGGTTCTCTTGGTTTACATATAGTTATATAGGAAAAACATGAAAATCATTTTTCTCCAAAACGAATAGGACTAGATCTTAGATATTTGGTGCTGTGTATTGTGTAGAGAACCTTTATCAACTTTCTTTAAAAGTTGGCCCTGGGGTCAAAATTGTCCCCGCCTTGGGGGCACTTTATATGTGAAAAAGGCAAACTTTAAAAATCTTTCTACTGGAAACCTCAATGCCTAAAGCTTAGATATTTAGTATGTAGCATTGTCTAGTGGATATCTACCAAATCTGTTCAAATAATGTCCCCTGGGCCAAATTGGCCATGCCCCAGGGTTCTCTTAGTTTACATTGATTTTTTATAGGAAAACATGAAAAATCATTTTTCTCCGAAACTAATAGGACTAGACCTTAGATATTTGGTGTTGAGTATTATGAAGAGACCTTTACCAACATTGTTAACCAGGTTTTCTTTAGAAAAATCCTGGTTATTAGATTGGGGTATGTCGTTTGGCGGGCGGGCGGGCGTCAACATTTTGTGAAGTTTTTTGTGAAAGTTGTGTTTTTCTCAGTAACCGTTCAAGGTACAACTTTGAAACTTAACATAGTTGTCTGACATATCAATACCAATTATAAGGACAAGTTTCATAATCCCTGACTGTATTTTGACAAAGTTATGCCCCTTTTTCACTTAGAAATTTTGTGAAGTTTTTTGTGAAAGTTGTGTTTTTTCTCTGTAACCGTTCAAGGTACAACTTTGAAACTTAACATAGTTGTCTGACATATCAATACCAATTATCAGGACAAGTTTCAAAATCCCTGACTGTATTTTGACAAAGTTATGCCCCTTTTTGACTTAGAAATTTTGTTAAGTTTTTTTGTGAAAGTTGTGTTTTTCTCAGTAACCGTTCAAGGTACAACTTTGAAACTTAACATAGTTGTCTGACATATCAATACCAATTATCAGGACAAGTTTCATAATCCCTGACTGTATTTTGGCAAAGTTATGCCCCTTTTCACTTAGAAATTTTGTTAAGTTTTTTGTGAAAGTTGTGTTTTTCTCAGTTACCATTCAAGGTATAGCTTTGAAACTTTACATTATTGTTTCACATCACAGTACCAATTATCAGGTCAAGTTTCATAACCCCTGACAGTGTTTTGCAAAAGTTATGCCCCTTTTTGACTTAGATTTTTTGTCAAGTATTTTGTGAATGTTATCTGTTGATGCCAAGTTGCCTGTTGACGCTTAGCTTGGTTTGTGGGTAGCTTATATCAACAGGCAGCTTGAGACTGCTACCCAGGTGTCTGTGATAAAGGTCAAGGTCACTTGCTAAATATAGAAATTCAGCTTTCCCTCAATAACTTGAGTTTGCTTTTACCTCTGGATGCCAAACTTAGTATATGAGAAGCTGATATCAAAAGACAGCTTGGGATTGCCACAGGTATCTGTGATCAAGGTCAAGGTCACTGTTGCTAAAAATAAAAATTCAGTTTTCCCACAATAACTTGAGTTTGCTTTGGTATATTTACGCCGAACTTAGTGTTGGTATCTAATATCAAGATGCAGCTTGAGATTGCTACCCAGGCGCCTGTGATAAAGCTCAAGGTCACTGTAGCTAAAAATAGAAATTCAGTTTCTGCTCAATAGCTTTAGTTTTCTTTGGCCTATTGACACCAAACTTGGTTTGTGGGTAGCTTATATCAAGACACTACTTACGATTGATACCCAGGTGTCTGTGATAAAGGTCTATGTCATTTTTGCTTAAAATAGAAATTTAGGTTTCTCCTTATTACTTGGGTTAGCTGTGATCTATTGACTCCAAACTTTCTTTGGGTAGCTGATACCAAGACGCAACTCGGGATTTCTACTCAGAAGTCTGTGATCAAGATCAAGGTCACTGTTGCTAAAAATAGAAGTTCAGTTTCTTCATATCAGATATTTTCTTTACAAAAGTATAAGTATTAAATGAAAACCTGGTTTTCGGCGCGTGGCGACGATTTTTTCTTGTTTAAATGTTGGCCCTGGGGTCAATTTTGACCCTGTCCTGTGGGCCTTTAATATGTAGAAAAGGAAAACTTTAAAAATCTTCCTACTGGAAACCTCAATGCCTTAAGCTAAGATATTTGGTATGTAGCATTGTCTAGTGGATATCTACCAAGTTTGTTCAAATTATGTCCCCTGGGCCAAAATTGGCGACGCCCCAGGGTTCTCTTAGTTTGCATTGATTTATGTAGGAAAACATGAAAAATCATTTTTCTCCGAAACTAATAGGACTAGGTCTTAGATATTTGGTGCTGAGTATTGTGAAGAGACCCTTTACCAACATTGTTTTAATGTTGGCCCTGGGGTCAATATTGGCCCCGCTCCAGGGGCCCTTAATATGTAAAAAAGGCAATTTTTAAAAATCTCCCTACTGGAAACCTCATGCCTTAAGCTTAGATATTTGGTATGTAGCATTGTCTAGTGGATATCTACCAAGTTTGTTCAAATTATGTCCCCTGGGCCAAATTGGCCATGCCCTAGGGTTCTCTTAGTTTACATTGATTTATATAGGAAAACATATATAATCATTTTTCTCTGAAACTAATGCGACTATCCTTAGATATTTCGTGTTGAGTATTGTGAAGAGACCCTTGACCAGCATTATTTAAATGTTGGCTCTGGGGTAAAACTGAGAGTACTTTTGTACTCAGGTGAGCGATTAAGGGCCACCATGGCCCTCTTGTTATAGGATTTTGCCAATTAAAAGCCAAAATGATCCCTAATTTTAGAAAATAAATGACTCTTAAGCTAAAATCATAGATGTCAAAATGAAGCTTTTTGGAAATTTCAAGCCAAAGGGTCCTGTTTTGTGACAAATGAAAACCCTGGGAAGAGATATTTTGTTGAAGGCAACTCAGATTACCAGTTATGACATTATCAGTTTAAGTAGAAGGGGGTTAAATAAAAAAATGTGTGCGCTTAAAACAAACAAAATTGAAGCTGTTCCAGTATAATAACACTGCCATGAGGTCAGTATTGCTGGGGAAATGCCTGTTACTGAGACAACTGTATCAAATTTGGTCATTCTTGTAGCTTAAAGCCGCAAAAATCCCTGCCCTGGTAGGGAGAATTTTGTAGGCGTGTTTATCAGATAAACTAACTATCACTCATGCTGTACCTGTGCTAAATATAGCTGAAGTAAACAAAAGCATAGCAGACGATACAATTTACTCACCATGCTAAGCATTGTACAGCCTTTCAATCCAAGTATTCCAAATTGTTTCTTTGTAATAAAATGTTTTTGTTAACCGCCCTTTGTTTTTATCATTTCTTTTTCTGCGTTTTTCCCCGGAATTGGAAGGGTAGTTTTTCGCCTCTTTTCTAAGTTCTAGCCTTATTCTTTTAATTCCACTATTTTCATCTATATCATCCATTTTGAGTATAAAATATGATCAGTTTACAGCTGCAGAACAATATACTCAATGAATCTGAAGAAAGTAGGTGTTGATATATATGTCATCACCTAATTAAGATAGTGACCAAACTTCATTGATAAATACAATTTGCTGGAATGCCGGGTGATCTGGTTTGTGTTAGTCAGAGACAGTTTTTAATTGGCGGCAATTTTGTCAGACAATAGAAAAATTGCTATTATCAACACAACTTGCAAGAAAAATTGCAAACATGGCACAGAGTAACCATGAACGAAAACGATATATTGTATACATGACTGAAGAACAAAAGGAAATAACTTGTGGCATTTTCAATTTTCATGGATGGGATATAGAAATTCATAGTGATGATGAAATTGTTGACCAAAATAAGACAGATAAAAAATTCGAGATTGAACAAGATCCTAGAGAAAAACAATCTGCGAACACAACAAATACCGACACTTTACCTGTAAACAGGGAAGAGATATTAAATTTTGATATTGTATCATCCGGATCAAATGACCAGAATAAGATAGATATAACTGAAGCTGGCAATATTTGCCCCCATTGCCTAAGTTCACCGTGTGTTACTGCCAACCCCCAGACTTGGCTTGGAGATGAACAACCGGCGCGTCCAGGAAATAATATCATACGAAAGGAACTGTACAGAAAATACTGGAGTATGCTTGATAGGAGGGGACTATGGGTCAATGATACCTATCTGCAGAGAAAAGAAGGACTCATGAGGTCAGCTCAAGTTGTACTTACAGCACGGGAGGTCATGCCCGAATTAGTGCTTCAACAAGTAAGGGAATTATACCCAAACCCAAAAGAAGTTCCGTATATGGGACATTTTTGGTGACTTTATAATGTCCATAACATTTTATAATACAATTGAGAAAACAGTATATAAAATCAAGAACAGCCCGTTCATGAACTTCATGAAGACTATTTTATTACATGAACATTATTACAACATTTCAATTCAGTGTACTTATAATTAACATAAGCACTTGCTTTTATCTAATTAATGCACTCAGTGATATTGAGCATTATCATTATTTACTAACTGGATATTTATTAATCACATGGAATTAAATCTTCTGACATCAAGGTTAGTTTTCTGTTTTGATAATAATTTACATACTTTCTAGCCTTTATATATTTTTAAGTGCTGTCTGATTCATATCCAAATCCCATCAAGAAGTTCCTTATTAGAAACATTATGTTTTAAATGCAGGTTGAACATTTCATAACTCTCTGTGGGATTAAACATTCACCTTATTTTGAACGCATTCTACAGCTGCTGAGTGTAAACATTACCACGTGCTTGTGTTTACAAACAGAGAGAATTATCAGTTAGCCACTCCTCCCGGGAAATTCAAATTCAAAATCTTCTGTCAGAAAGGTTTAAACTTTTTTTGAAAGTCACCCTTATAATTCATATTTCACTTAAATTTTTAAATGAAATGTTTGAAAACAAATCAATGTACATTTGTGAAAATTTTCAAAAGAATTTTTTCAGTAGTTTTTTCAAATTTTGAAAAAAGGGCTCCTTGATGTGAAACATGTATAAAATTATAGAAAAGCCTGCCCCTGCGCCATCTTGAGGTTTATATAGTCCTGTTGCCCCTTTAATTATCTGGCTTTTCTGTTAACAATTGCTACTGCGGACTTGCACTTGAGTTTTGATACAGGACTTAGAAGTCCAAGATCATCAAGTTTTATGCCAGTTTTTATGTACTTTCAGACAAAAGTTTAGCAGTTGACCTACAGAAAGCTGAATTGCTAGTCCGGTATTTTAACCACCGGTGTTTTGGCCGGAAAAACTGGATAATTGCTTATAAATCATCCTTAGGTCTCTACTCCTGATAAATGTTGACAGCATCATGATGATAGACCTCAACTGAAGCATAATGTTGAGAAACAAAAATGTCTGAACCACTGAATGCTGTGCTTCATTGCAGTTGTTTTATATTTTGCCTGATATAGTGTTTAGGGTGTAGAGCCTACACACTATTTGTTGAGAAAGAATTGTTGTAGATCAGCAGCATTATGGGATGTAGCACTGCTTAATGATTAGGGAGTACAGAATTTTTTGTTTAATCTTTATGCATAGTTTTAAAAGGTTGGCCTGTTTCTTTACAGGGTCCAGGACTGAAACTTCCTTCCAGTGTTCTACCCTCAGAGTTTGAGAAGCCAGTTGGACTGTTGAATGAAGCTGTACCTGTTAGAGGTAAGCAGTATTCCAGATGTGGTGCTTACATTGTGTTGTAGAAAAGTAACTGGGTGATGGGTTTGCAACATTTAGAACATAAAGAGTTCAACAGGTGTTACAGTGTCAGCACAGTTATACAGATAATGGATCATGATATAACGGAGCTCCAGTGTATTCTGTATGTGGGCACATAGTGATAGTAACCACTAGATATATATTGGCTTCTTGAATATAGATAAATGTATCCAGGTTGGTTTTTGGTGTCACCTTTTCAAAGAAAAGGCAAAACATAGGGATCACTTTGTCCATCTGTTGGTCGGTCAAGAAATACTTAACTTTGGCTATACATTTCCTATTTCTAAATATTTCTTCATAAAACTTTCAAATTAAATTGCTTATTACAACACGCTCGTGATGATGCAAAGTTCTTAAGGTCAGGGTCACATTTGATGAAGTTAAGTCCCTTTTTGTTCTTGGTTTTTACACGAAAACTGGACATTGGCTACAACTTTGCCATTTCTCAATTTTTCTTTTTCAAACTTTCAATTGATATTGCTGATGACAACAAGCTGGTGATGATGCAAAGTTCTTTAGGTCAAGATGAAATTATTCCCCTTTTTGTACTAGCATTTTTATTCTGACATAGTACCAGAGGGCGACACAAATGTTCAGCTGAACACCCATCTGGTAAATGCTTATGCCCCCACTGTAAAAATCAAATTAAGAAAAAGTGAGCTTTACATGCTTCACTTTTATGTATATTTTTCGCTTTTAATGAAGAAGGACTACTGACTTCATTAGTATAATATTATGTGATGCAAGCGGTACTTATGTCATTAAAAGTAAACACTGGAGGGTATCTGATGGACAACAGAGGATGATAGTTTTTAGACAGATCCGAGATGATGATAATCAACAAATGTCTGAACCACTGATGTTGTCTTTTTATACTGTAGACAGTGTTTACTTCTTTCATCTTTCTCAGATTGTCATTTTTTAACCCCCTCCTCCATAAATACACATTTTTACCTATGTGTGCCAAGTGTAGATCCAGATCAGCTGGTATATCCTTGCTGTCTGATCAGGATCTGCACTGGTCTCATTTTGGTCAGGAATAACCTAATAAATCAAAAAGTGAACAGTTCAGATCCTGATCAGATGGCACAGATGTGCCGGCTGATCTGGATCTACACTGTTTGCCCTTGCAACAAAGGTGTGTCTATGGAGGAAAGGGTTAATTTAATCGGACAATTTTGGTTGCTGGCTGAAAAATTGATATTTTTTTCAATATTCACATTTACAAAACTATAGGCACCAGATACTTTGGGCAAAATAAAAGAAATGTATGCTTTGAAGACAACAAAGGATGATAGCTATTAGACAGAACAAAGATGGTGATAATAAATTAATGTCTGAACCACTGATGTTGTCTTTACAATGTAAAAAAAACGATATTTACTGAAAATTCAATTTTCTTGAAAAGTATTGACATTTTATACCAATAATTTTACCCTAGAATGAAAAGAGATGATGACCACTTCATCTTGTAGACTTGAAATACAATAGTTTGGTTTATTATGTTTAAGAATTTTCAGTCATTCTATTTCCGTACAAAATGGCTACAACAAATGTTGCAAAAACAAAAATCTTGACAAAAAAGAAAACTGGAAATATTAAAAAAATTGGTTAACAGGATCTAAAAGTAATATTGTGTGAAATAGTCTACTTTTGATTTTATTTGTCAACTAGTAGACAGTATGAAAAAGTCAACTTGATTTTATCAGTCAACTATACATGACAGGCAACAATGATGATAGTTTTTAGACAGAACAAAGATGGTGATAATCTACAAATGTCTGAACCACTGATGTTGTCTTTACACCATAATAAATCATTAGAAATGTCAGCCATCTTAGATTGTCTCAGTCATCAAATCTCATGTCTCAGTTATCATTATGAACCCTTTGCTCCATATATAGAGGTTTTATGGCATGTTCGAACTGTGTATATCCAGATCAGCTGGCACATCCATGCTGTTTGGTCAGAAATAAAGTACTAGTAATCAAAAAGTGAACAGTGCAGATGATTTTTAGAAGTCATTTGATTGTACAAGTTCAAAGTCAAGGTCTCAGTTGAAAGATCAGAGTTCAGATTGGGTGTCTACCATTACCGATTATCCTGACACATCAGATGATTTTGACATAACTTTTCACTGACCTGTGCAGCTGTATGAATTTCGATAAGTATTAATATAAGTAGATTGAAGAATAAATGCAAAACTTCAAGTACCAGATATTATGGGCAAAATAAAAGAACTGTATGCTTTGAAGACAACAAAGGATGATAGCTATTAGACAGAACAAAGATGGTGATAATAAATTAATGTCTGAATCACTGATGTTGTCTTCACAATGTAAAAAAAAACGATATTTGCCCTGAAGCCAGTCTATGGTAAGAAATAATAATGCCCATTGATTTTCATGTAAACTGATCTTATGAACAATTGTTTTTAAATAAACCTTCATTTCCTTGAAAGTATTGGCATTTTGTACTAATTTTTAGCTCGACTATTTGAAGAATAGGGGAGCTATCCTACTCGCCCGGTGTCGGCGTTCCCGTCGGCGTCCGTACTTATGATATCAACTTGAAACTTGGAATATATATTCACCATCAAATCATTATTACCAACAAGACCCAGAACTCTGCTGTCAACATATTTCCAGTTATGCCCCCTTTTTCTTATATTTTGTGATAAGCAATATATGCATTTTGCCCATAACTTTAAAACTACTTGAAATATTGCCTTGAAACTTGAAATATATTTTCACCATCAAAATCTACATCATAACTAACAAGACCCATAACCCTGCTTCCAATATTTTTCAAATTATGCCCCTTTTTCACTTAAATTTTTTGTTAAGCAAAATATACACTTGGTCCTTAACTTTAAAACTACTTGAACTGTCACCTTGAAACCTGGAAAATATATTCACCATCAAAATCTAGGTCAATATCAACAACACCCATAACTCTGCTACCAATATTTTTCAAGTTATGCCGCTTTTTCACTTATGCAATTGTCCCATAATTTTGAAACAACAGGAGATATTATTTTGAAACTTGGAATATATTTTTGTCATCAGTTTCTAAATCATTATCAACAAGATCCATAACTCTATTGGAAATATTTCTGTAAGTTATGCCCCTTTTGCATTTAGTTTTTACCTAGACTATTCGATATTTCATCGAAACTTTGAATATTTTTTCACCATCAAAATCTACATCAACAAGACCCATAACTGTAATACAATGAATTACTCTACAAGTTATGCCCCTTTTTCCACTGTTCCTTTTTTCACTTATATTTTCCCTCAAGTGCAGTTCATCGATAACTTTGCAAATACTTAAAGTATCAACTTCAAACTTCCATTATATTTTAATTTCACTTCTTTTTCTGTAACATTACTGAAGTGATTGATATTGAACTAAAAGTAAATGTCTCTAATAAAAAATTTCTAACAAGTTTTCTAACAAATCCAGAAATATTTCATAGTTATTCCCCAATTCAGTTTAATATTTATGGTACATTAAGGAAGCACATGAATGTATGGCCATAGTTGTTATTGTTTAAATCTTCAAATTGCATTTGTTTCAAATGATTCGAATAGTCGAGCACGCTTTCTCCTCTGACAGCTCTTGTTTGACTTTTCATAAGAGATGATAACTGCTATTAGACTTAAAATTCAGATAATTATTTTGTAATTTTTCAGATATTTTATCCATTCAGATTTTGTGCAAAATAGCAACAGCAAATGTTAAGCAAGAAAAAAATATTACAAAAAAGAGAACTGGAAAGATTGAAAATACTGGATCTTGACCTTATAGTAATATTATTTGAAATGGTAGACACTTTGACTTTATTGAATTTCCTGAGTCCGGCAGCCATGGCATCATCAGTGTTGGCTTCGCAGATAGTCCCCAAATTTAACATGAAACTTGATGCTGCCTACTACTTTAAAAGTACTTGTCCTTTCACTAATACTTGGAATATATCATCAGCATTAACAAAGTCATCGGTGACAAGAATGACTTTTTGAGTTATGCCCCTTTCAAATGCAACTTTAACATGAAATTATATTTTGCCTGTAACTTTGAAAGTACTTAAATTCACATAATACTTCGAATATTATCATTTGAATGAACAAAGCCATAGGTGACAACAAGAATGATAACTCTTTTTACTATTTTTCAAGTTATGCCCCTTTCAAATGCAACTTTAACAGGAAACTCGATGTTGCCTATGACTTTGAAAGTACAAGTTTGTTCTATTCACTTAATATTTGGAATACATCATCTAAATGAACAAAGCCATTGGTTAAAGCAAGAATGATAACTCCTTTTTCACTATTTTTCAAGTTTGCCCCTTTTTATATGCAATTTTAAGCAACATGTGTTCTGAGTCACACAAAATTCTAGTCTGTCTTCTTGTGAACAGCACTACATGACAGGCAACAATGATGATAGTTTTTAGACAGAACAAAGATGGTGATAATCTACAAATGTCTGAACCACTGATGTTGTCTTTACACTGTAATAAATCATGATTGGCAATGTCAGCAATCTTAAGATTGTGACTAAGATGTGTATACATTGAATAACTCTCACATACTGTTAAAGTTCGAATTCACTTGGCATAGAAGGTATATTACTTATATCACACCCAAAAGACAACAAGTGATGATACATAGTCGGCAGAGCATTGATGGTGATACCAAATAAATGTCTGAATAGCAACCACAGCTGATTTTTTCTTATCAATTAATACTAATAAAACCCCTCTCATATTGTGCATCTTTTAATCTGCTGCAAAGAACACTTTAAATTTTGAAGATATCTCTAGTAGAAGCAAAGTTATGAATATTTAAAGGTCTCAAATTTTGGTCGTTTTGTGGAATTTTTCATGAAAAATTATATAAGAATACGCATGAAATTCATGGCACCGAAAAACGAGTGAAATTCAGTAAAATCCCTGTTACTTTTTTAATATTAAAGATAAGTACATGAAATTTTCAACTCTACAGTAAAATTCTATGCTGAATCCATTGCTGCAATTAGTTTTGTTATATATTTGCAACCTATGAAGTTATTGCAATTAGAAATGAAGAGGTTGTAGAATTTTTTTTCTAGATATTTTTGAATTTCCGACCACTGCAAGTAGTACAACAACACACACAATTATAATTTTAAAGAAATAATGAAAATATTTTATTGAAGATAGATTTTATTCTGTATTGTAAGATCTTCTTTTAACAATTTATTTTCAGTCTTTACAGTTTGCAGTTGCTCAACAAGCTTCGTTAAAGAACGAACATTGGCCTCCGACTTCCTTAAAGTTTATCTGCTGCTCAGACCTTTTCATCTTGTTGATTTACATTTCTCACAGCATACATGTAGTGGCCAACTTAACTTTCTAGCAACTTTAATTCAGCCTTTGGTGACTTATTTTCATTGAACAGTTTATTTTATTGCTTTTACTTTTTGCGGAGTTAATACATATATACATTAAACATTTTCTTTTCAGAATTCCGACTTTTATCATTGTCAGTCATTGTCACAAACTGTAGTGTTTTTTGTTGTTGTTTAATTTGGGAATTGCATTTGTCAATGTCTGGTTGGTGTATTTCAGTTTCTTGTCTTTAACTTGTCATCAATGGAATCAATTAGTCACTTTAAGACCAAGACCAGATGGTTTGCATGGGATGATTTGCATTTTACTTGTTTGAACTTCAAATCTCTGCTGTAGTAATTCTGCAAATGACGACACACCTTTAACTTTTTTCTTCGCACCAAGATTTTTTCTTAACCGCAAGTAATCGATTTATTTTAATGCGCAATGTTGCATCAATGAACTGTGAAATCTTGCCTGAATAAATTCGACGACCTCAATCACTTCTCAACTGTTTTCAGATGTGCATAAAGTTCAAATAAAAAATCAGTTTTTATGCAACAGTTTCAAGTGGTTTAATTTTAAATAGGTTATTCAATTTGTCTCTTGAAAACTGTATTTCTTGAAAGAAAGGACCATTGTTACAGTGTATCTTCTTCCATGTTTATTGTAACAATTTGTACCAACAATCATCAGTGCAACCCTGAAAGTTAAAAAAAAATGATGAGTGAACAACTCATAATAAGTACATAATAATATAAGTGGGTGGGGTAATTTACAAAAAGATAGCATATTTTTTTCATTTAACTTCATTTAAGCAAATAATCGACAGTTATCAACCAGAAATATTAATCCTCATCAGAATATCAACAGTTTTCATGAAAACAAGTAAAAATTTCGCCAAAATCGGTCTTAAAAGTCAGAAATCTTCGAGCAAAAATTACCGAGTAATCAGCATGTGTCCGATATGGAAACAGTCAATTTAAACATAAGAATGCAAATTTAAAAACAAAAATACATCATTTACGTTCAAATATAATAATAACTAACATCTTTAATGTATTATTTTTTGGATAAGGAACTGCGGATTGAAATTCATCAGTAAAATTGATGTCAAAATTTATCGGGTCAGGTTTCCAATATGGCGGACGCCGACTCGGCAAGCGAGTCGCTCGTTTTTGCCTACATGACCTATTTCATTGGCTGATGCTGAGTACTAAATAATTACCGAAATTGATGTCCAGTATATCATTTTAAAGAGGAAAGCTTAAACTTTTTTATGGTATATGACTTTTACCTGTCAGCCGCTTGGATGATGCAAAAACTGAGCTAGACTTTGGGCTCCCATAACTTCTCTGTTTGTTAACGTACGGAAAAAAGTCAACATACGGGTTGTAGAGAATTCATTTTTCTGATTGGTTAAATTAATTTTATGAATATTCAAAGCAATTAAATAACCAGCAAACGGTATGGCGCGAGACCTATGCAGCAGTTTATGTGCACTCGGACACATTTGGAAATTCACCGGAAATTTCTATTGTGTATTGCATTTAAACTCTGATTAAAGGAAAATTATGTAAATCACAAATATATAATTTACATCAATGGAAAGATAATTTTATCCTCTTTTATTATATGTAATATGTAAAAATATCAGTTAAACCGTTTTAAAGATATGAATTAAAAACCAACACCAGGTATTGATTTTTACCAATATTCTTATAGTGGAAGCCTTATCAGCTGTGGTTGCTAGTCTGAACCACTGATGTTGTCTTCATGACATGCATATTAACTGTTTAACTGTTTATGTATTTATTTGCCTTACCAGCATAACCATTTTAGTGGAAATTGATGTTTTAGTTTGTCATTCTGTCAGTTAGAGAATGTTGAATTAGCATGGTTAATGTGGTTATATCTTATATGACATTGGTGACGAGTGTAGATCCAGATCAGCCATGAGCACATTCATGCATAGGATGATCTGGATCTACATGGTCAACATGATCATAAATAACCTAGTGAATCTGAAAGCCAACATGGTGGATCGTGATTTTTGTGCACAGGTACATAAACTTATCTGGATCTACACTGGTTGCACCTGGGATATCTTCCATAATCCCATGAAGTAGAGTTCAGGTAGTTGCTACTCTGGAGTTCGAACCCACATATATATGGTGTGTATTATGAACTTAATTCTCTGCTATATTTAACAGGGCCACAGCCAGACTGGGATCCTGATATTGTTGAAGCACTTGATGAGGATTTTGACTTTGATAACCCAGATAACCAGCTGGAAGATGACTTTATTCAAGTAGCTAATCAAGAATATGACAGTCAGGAAGAGTAAATATAGTATATTACATAATTTATAACCAGGGCTTTTTTTCACCATTTTGGGAATATGACCCATACCCCTGGAATTGGGAAATTTATCGTCGTTTTGCCAGAAATTAGTAATTTTTTTAGCATCATTGGGGAATAAGAAGTGTTACTGTTATCTGCTGTTTTTTTAATCATTGCCATCCATATTTAAAATTGTCAATAATATCTGGCTTAAAGAGCAAAAGATGCAGTGCTGATGCTGTTGTTTTTCATCCGAAATGTTTGTTATGATTCAATTGGGAATTTTTCTTCTGAAATTGGGAAAAAAGTATATGTTTTGCAATTGGGAACATGACCGAATAATGGCTATAAAATCTACTGAAAAAAAACCCTGATAACAAATGTTTATTTGAATTTTAATGTGAGACTTGCCCATGGTATCTACTTCTCCTGCTTTGTTCTGATTTTTCGTTACAGCGGCATTAGACATTGTATGTTTAGATAAGAAGCAAAGGAGAGAAGTAAATTTATACATCACACGATAGCTTGCCCAGAAAAGGGTTGGAATACATAACAAATAAGTTATATTAGAATATTCATGATTTTATCCCTCATGTGAGTATTTGTTGTAGTATCGCCTTTATCTATATTCTCAATATTAGATATCCCATATATCAAACCAGTTGCTAGGAAAATGGAAACAAAGGAAAAGTCTTGACTTGGATTGTTCCTGTTTTCGTACTTAATTTTTAGTGCCTTATAAGTTTAAGATTGAAAAAAAGAACATCGAGTAATGAAAATATTCACCATATATGTGAAGCAGTTTTATATGCAAAAAAATAATAGTGTTTCTATATTTTAGAAAGGAGGGCAGTGACCTTGAAGAAGTGAGTGATATTGACTCGGACATGGGTAATCTGTCGGGCAGTGATGACTTTGATGCAGACTTCCAGTATGGAGACAATAGATTCATGGATGAGGAGACCAAGTCCCGATTCACCAACTATTCTATGTCTTCCAGTGTGATCAGAAGAAATGAGGGACTCACACTGCTAGATGACAGATTTGAAAAGGTAAGGGCCTGGTCCAAGGTTATAAAAGTGATCATGGAAACCAGTCTCAAATCTCAAGCATCTGATTGGCTGAAATGGCCACTGGTCGCCATTTCAGCCAATCAGATGCTTAAGATTTGAGACTGGTTTCCAATTTCAGTTTTATAACCTCCACCCCATGCTGGAATTGTGCAAGAAACTAATGTATAATGATGTCAGATCTGTACTTCAGTTTGCATGGTAAATAAATAAGGGTAGAAAGTATGTGATAATTTGTTGCAGTTAAGTAAGACTTTCCTAAATCATCCAATATGTTTCTTAAAAATGTATCATGCCAGTTTATGTTACATATGGTAAAAGAAGTGGTGTAAAACGTTGATATTTATTCAACTTAATATTTCTGTCTTGTAAAATCTGTTTTAAATGAGTTGCAAGTTCAATACTCTAGCCATGCTGCACATCCGATTTGAAAAAAAAATTGTATGTGAAAAGCTTGATATGTCTGAATGTGTAATAATACGGTGCTATATTTCAGCTGTATGAGGAATATGATGATGCAGAGATTGGAGCATTAGATCAGGAGGAGATCGATGGATCTATACAACAGAACAGCACCGTACTGAATGCTCTGATGGACGAGTTTGAGAAACAACAGAAGTTAAAGTATGACCTTTGTGATATAATATCTGTTTTTCTGTGTAGATAGATCTCTCGTTTTCCGTTAATTGTTCATTATTTTATGCCCTGAGCTTGAGGGGTCATGATCAAACATTTTTGTGCCCAAAACAGGAGTCATTATGAACCCTTATTATGCCCCAAACGGGAGGGGTTATTATCTTATGCTCTGAGCTGGAGAGGTTAATGATCAACCATTATTGTGTCCAAAACTGTATGGGTCATGATTAACCCTTGTTATGCCCTAACTGGAGGGGCCATGATCAACCTTTGTTATGCCCTGAACTGTAGGGGTCAATGATCAACCCTTGTTCTGCCTCAAACTCATCCTTGGTTATGCCCGAACAGGAGCATAACTGATTTAGAAAAATAGGTTCTGTCTACAAGTTTGGTATCTGCTCTATATATGAACAACCTGTAGAGGATAGTGAAATAACTTGGAATGAGATAATGTTCAGAAGTACATTCATGTAGTTTAGAGATTAAGGTGTCAAACCTTAAATGGACAAATCTGTTAATTTTGTATTTCTTTATATCAGTGAAACCCATTGCCAATGGCATTGGTAGATTTTTGAAATTGTTGGCACAAATTTTTACAGTTACGAAAAACGACACTTGAATAAATAGAGGCCAGGTCAGTGTCTCATATTTATAATTATCATTTTTTGTTCATCTGCCTATCTCAACACCCCTTAATGTATTTTGAAAAAACTTGGAGCAACTGTTTATGTCATTGAGACAATGTGCAGATGTCAACACCTGGTCATGTTCAACCTACAATAAAGGGTTCATCATGTTTTCATTTTTGCTCCAAATATCAACAAATCGTGAAGGGTTTTAAATCATTCTGCAAAAATATTCATGTCTCATTGCCAGTGTGCAGAAGTCAGCACTTGGCCATAAAGATACAGGTTTGATGTCATACTTAAGGGGTAGAGTTTAGAGCTGTCCAATCCATTTCTCCTCAACCCATTAATACTTTGCAGCAGGTCTCACCTCGTAGACAATGTGCCTTGTGTGTTCTTTTGCAATTGCAAAATGTTAACGATTTTTTTTCCAAAACTTTTAACCATAGGGTTATCTAAAATCTTTTAAGTTTTAATCTTTAAAATTTTTTGTTAAGTCAAGAAGTGTATGTTCAATAATCACTGTTAGCCTTGCTTGAGAGATACATATTTTAAGATTGTATAGAAACCAGTAATTTGCCTCATGGTATAATGTACAATGTCTTTACACTGCTTTTTCAGGAATCTGAAGGAGGTTGTAGATGAGAAGGAAGGTGAAAATGTTGATGTTGTTAACGGCGACGAGGAGTCAGATCCCTCCGACACAGAGCTGGTCACTTTAGAAATCAAACCGGAGGAGAAGTGGGACTGCGAGTCCATTCTTAGCACATACTCTAACCTGTACAACCATCCCAGACTGATTGCTGAACCCAAAAAGGTGAGCTTATGTACCTTTACACAGTGTAATGTTACAAGAAATTTTAACTTCAGCTGTCCACATGAGCAAATTTTGTATGTGTTTTTTTTTTTCAGGATATGATATACAAATGAAAATTTGCCGACAGCAGTCTCAGTTCATGCACCCATTAATCTTGTTAGGTGATCAGCTAGTCGGTCATTAGTATGACAAAGCACATTTTGTGCCTAATCATTTGTCTCCTCTGTCTGTGAAACATATGTTTTGTGGCAGCATCACTTCTAGCTGAGGATTGTGTTAGTTGTGATTTAAAATCCATGAAACAACTGTGTTTAATGGACTTACTTAACAGTTATAGGCTGCTGAAACTCCTGTATAAACAGTCTTAGTAAAGATAAAAAAATATTCGTAAAAAAGATAAACTGTTATGTATATTAAGAAGAAATAAAACCAAAGTAGCTATTTTAGTAGATACCTGCTGGCTTCAGAAATTGCAATTTGTTTGTAGGAGAAAAACAGACAGATAAAGCTGGTTGGTAAACATGGTCTTCCAGAGGAGGCAAGTAGAGGACTGACTGTACAGGAGGTAAACAAGGAACTGAACCAGCGGGCGCGAGCAGACAGGGTGAGCACGTACAGACCTAAGGATGAAACACCTGAAGAAAAGGCAGAGCGGAAAAAGGCATTAAAGGAGGAAAGAAGGGTAAGTATAAATCACTTTAAGTGAAAAAAAACAAAACTATTTGGAAAAAATACAAATCTGCATCTTTTTGCTGCAGGTTGAGCAGAAAACTGTTGAATATAGAAAGAAATGCACTCATTAGCAGAATAAGTAATTGTGTACATGTACACTTTTGATCTGAACAGCCTTGAATTGTTCTTAAAATGCCTTAAGTCAAAATTAAAATGAAGATGATCAATGCCAGTTTTTTCCTGTTATTTTGAGTTGAAATGTTCTGGTTCAAATATCAACAACTACACTATATTATAGCCACATGACCTAATGATACACAAAGAGTATTGTTGTATATTTCAAATGTTATGTTGAGAGTTGATTTTCCTTTTTAACTACAAACACAAGGACAATGATTATGGAATTCTCTTTAACCCTTTCCTCCATAGACACACCTTTATTGCGTGGGCGATCAGTGTAGATCCTGATCAGCCGGCACATCCGTGCCATTTGATCAGGATCTTCACTGTTCGCTTTATGATTTGTTAGGTTATTTACGACCAAAATGCGACCAGTGCAGATCCTGATCAGACAGCCGGATGTGCTGTGTTTACATGGGTAAAAATGCGTATATATGGAGGAAAGGGTTAAACATTTTCTTGGCAAACTTAGAATCACAAGTGATGCATAAGTAAGACAGCTAATGACTTCAGTCATCTGATGATGCTTGTCTAAGGAACCACTGATGTGAACTATTTGTCTCTTGTCTAACTTCACACAAATCTTGCTGCTTAAACTGATGTGCAAATTTTAAGCCTCCCCACAACCAAGGAACATGAATTACACAAAGGCACATCTAAAGGACATCAGAGTTCAAGCATAACTTGAAAAATGTTCATTTACATATGCAAACAAATAAATTGTTTATTTAGCTTTCCTAACTATTTATAAACCAAACCTTAGTGCTAAAGAACAGTGTCAGTTGTAATTTCTGGGTGTTTCCTCCATTGATGGTACTTCTTGACATGACTGTAAGTTATCTTTAGTTACACACAAATGATGCATAACATAGACAGCTTATGGAGTTAAATCCATATGACGATACCTGTCTAAGGAACCTCTGATGTGTTTCATTCCGGGTTAATAAAGTCATTATTGATTTTCCCATGTAAATGTATCATTTTCAAGAATATTTATTGGACAGTCTAAAGTACCATTAGTTACACACAAAATGATCCATAACATAGACAGCTTATGGACTTTGTTCCAGTTGATGATACCTGTCTAAGGAACCTCTGATAAGTGATTTATTCTTGATTAAACAAGGTCATATTCCAACAAAAACGTACCTTTCTTAAGAATTTTTATGGCTTTCAGCTGTCATCACTTGCACAAAAATGATGACTCAGTATTATATAGACAGCTTATGGACTTGGTTCCATATGATGATACCTGTCTAAGGAACCTCTGATGTGTTTCATTTTGGGTTAAATGATGTCAATTTGAATTTTCAAATGTAAATGTGTAAATGTACCCTTTTTTCAAGAATATTGTTTGCTCAGATACATTTACTGTTAGTTACGCACAAATGATGCATAACATAGACAGCTTATGGACTTTGTCCCATATGACGATACCTGTCTAAGGAACCTCTGATGTGTTTCATTTTGGGTTGAATAATGTCAGTTTTGATTTTCCAATGTAAATTTGTAGATCTTTTTCAAGAATATTTATTGTAAAGTCATGAAGTACCATTAGTTACACACAAATGATGCATTACATAGACAGCTTATGGACTTAGTTCCATTTGATTATACCTGTCTAAGGAACCTCTGATGCGTTTGATTTTATGTTGAGTAGTGTCTGTTTTGATTTTCCAAAGTACAGCTACCTTTTTTAAGGATATTTATTTCTCAGTCATAAGTTCCATTAGTTACACACAAAATGATGTATAACATAGACAGCTTATGGACTTTGTTCCATTTGATTATACCTGTCTAAGGAACCTCTGATGTGTGTTTTTATTCGGGTTTAAACAGGGTCAATTTTGGTATTCCAACATAACTTTCTTTAAGAATTTTACACACAAATGATGTATAACATAGACAGCTTATGGACTTGGTTCCATATGATGATACCTGTCTAAGGAACCTCTGATATGTGATTTTAGCTGGGTTAGAAATGTACAACATATTAATTTTCTCTAAATAAGCTTTTTCTTCAACTGAGGTAACCTGCTGTCAGTCCCATTTTCAGTTCATGAAATTCCACTGTTTAGGTGAAACACAATAATATATAACAAAGACAGCTTATGACCTTGTGTCATATGATGATGCTGGTATATAATTCAATGTTCAAGTGAATATATTTAAAGTTGTTATGGCATTACTAAAGCAGTAAAATTCACTCTCAACACTGATTAGTCCAAAATGTTGATGAAATTTGCTTATGTTCAGCCATTTGTAGGCATTACATAGCAATTGATATTAACCCCATTTGAGATCTTTGAGTATTTAACCAAAAACTGTGACTACGCAGCAGTAAGATAAAGAGGTTTTGCTGATTACTATGTACTTACTAATTAAGCAATGTCATCTTGTAGTTTGAAAAAGTTCGGAAATATGACATAAAATGCATGCTTTTTATGATAAAACAGCTGACTTGATAAACTGACCCATTTTGATACTTATTTGATTATGATTGTTATTTCAGGAAAGAAGACAAGAAAAGAAACAAACCAAAAAAGCATTTACAAAGGAAAAAATAAGACAAGACAAAGAAGCAATGAACTTGAACCAGAATTTGAAAGGCTTGAAAATAGTGTGAAATTCAGTAATATTGACTGGCATCAATAAAACAGCAAGAAGGAAAACGTCCTAGAACCACACTAGACCAAGGTTATTGTTTTCCTGAGTTGTGAACAGCTGCTTCAGTAACATGGTTTACAGTGTGACCAGTCAGCGGGATCACATTCTACAGCAGGAATATATTGAAGACTTGGTTCCATTTTCTATCCATCTAAACTTTCAAAATATCACTTGTGTAGTTGAATAGTGCAGGGATACTGCAATATTGATTTAGTTAGACAAACAGCTTTTATTCTGGTTTATTATTTTCTTGTTCTGAACTTGATATAGATTTGAATTGATTCATTTTTGTTTCCTTTTTAACAACATCAAACTCTCTAAATGTATGCCAGGTGTGATTGAACTCCATAACATCAACATTTACCCGATACTTCACATTCCTTTAACATTGCGTAAACCAGTAGATTTATATTACATATTGTTCTCTCCCTGAAAATACTCGAACTAGCATCAAGTCTGTCAAAATCTGCCTGCTTGTCCAAATCTGTATGCAAGTATGTCAAAGTCCATGTGACCTCGAGTCAAGTTTATCAAAATCCATTGTTCTGTCTGAATTCATAGGTCTGTCTTTAGACCTGCGAGTCTGTATCCATCTTTCTGTAAGTCAGATTACCAGCAATTATCTAACGGCAGCTTTCATTAGAGTTACTGACCATCTTGGAGCTATTGATCTAAGTTAAGGACCCAAGATCATAAAACTAAGATTTGACCAGTGACCATTTCAGCAAATCAGATGCTTGAGATTTGAGAACAGTCTCCAATCTTAGTTTTATGGCTTAGGGAAAGGTTACCATAATGAAACATAAAAATCTTGGCAAGTGATGCAGTATTTCAGAGTATAAAGCATAGTCAATTCAGTTAGTACTTTGAAGGATGTAATGCCCATGTTGACAAGACTCGAGCAAAGGTCAGTGATGTTCTAGATTAATCCTTGTCTTAATCCAAACACGACAAAATTTTGTCTAAGCATTTTGTATAGGTTGGGAATATGTGTGTTGAAACCTGAATAAAATGCAGTTGGCATCCTACTCATGAATGAATATTGATGCCTTAAATTATCAATTCTGTGATAGCTACAGTATATAAAATATCTAGTGAAGTAAAATTATAAAATAGATCATGTATCTTGTTTTTGCATTTCGTAAGAAAGCAGCTATTGTTTCATTAATCTTGGTCATATTTGATTGCTCCAGGATTGCCGAGAGGTGGTCTGCCCTGTTTGTTTCTGTGTTGCCTGCCATAGCAGATAGACACATAGGGATCAGATTTGCCAGCAGCAGCTGCAGTGCATTTAAACTGGAACTTAATGCATATATCATTGAAGGTATTTGTCTTTTTGACAAAATACCTGTACTTGGAATATATCTTTGACACCAACAAAGATTTTTATGCCCCCGCCATGAAATTGCGACGGGCATTAAGAGTTGCTCCTGTCCGTCCGTCCGTCCGATATTGTCGTGAATGCAACTCCTCCTACACTACTGGTCGGAATTTAATGAAACTTGACCACAATGCTTGGCCTGATATGTAGTTGTGCATGAAGGTGGGGTTTCGCTCTTACATGTTCCGTTCAGAAGTTATTGCCCTTTGATACTTCCATTTACATTAGTTTTAATAGGAGTATATCTCGTGAACGCAACTCCTCCTACACTACTGGTGGGAATTTAATGAAACTTGACCACAATGCTTGGCCTGATATGTTGTTGTGCATAAAGGTGGGGGTTTGCTCTTACATGTTCCGTTCAGAAGTTATGGCCCTTTGATAATTCCATTTACATTAGTTTTAATAGGAATATATCTTGTGAACGCAACTCCTCCTACACCTCTGCTGGGAATTTGATGAAACTTTTCCACAATGCTTGGCCTGATATGTTGTTGTGCAAAAAGGTGGGGTTTTGCTCTTACATGTTCTGTTCAGAAGTTATGGCCCTTTGATACTTCCATTTACATTAGTTTTAATAGGAATATATCTTGTTTCTTATATTTTGTGCATTTTGCCCATAACTTAAAAACTACTTGAGATACTGCCTTGAAACTTGAAATTTATTTTTACCATCAAAATCTACATCATAACCAACAAGACCCATAACCATGCTTCCAATATTTTCAAATTATGCCCCTTTTTCACTTACATTTTTGTGTTGAGAAAAATATACACTTTGCCCTTAACTTTGTTTGGAATGGAGGGATTTCAAAATAACTTGGCACAAATGTTCACCATAACAAGGCGGTGTGTCGTGACTGTAGGTCCAAGGTCAAGGTCACTGTTACTAAAAATAGAATTTTCTTGCAAAATCTTGTCCGCTCTGTAACTTTGTTATTTCTTATTGGATTTTTAAATAACTTGGTATAATTGTTCACCATATCAAGACGGTATGTCACATACATGCCCAAGCCTTTAGGTCCAAGGTTAAGGTCACTGTTACTAAAAATAGAATTTTCTTGTCCGGGCTGTTACTTTGTTATGAATGGAGGGATTTCAAAATAACTTGGCACAAATGTTCACCATGACAAGGCGATGTGGCATGTACCATGCCCATGCCTGTAAGTCAAAGGTCAAGGTCAGTGTTACTTAAAATAGAATTCTCTTGTCCGGGCTGTTACTTTGTTATGAATGGAGGGATTTCAAAATAACTTGGCACAAATGTTCACTATGACAAGGCAGTGTGTCCGCACAATACCCAAGCCTGAAGGTCCAAGGTCAAGGTCACTGTTACTAAAAATATAATTTTCTTGTCCAGGCTGTAACTTCATTATAAATGGAGGGATTTCAAAATAACTTGACACAAATGTTCACCATGACAGGGCGGTGTATCGCGTACCATGCCCATGCCTGTAGGTCAAGGTCACTGTTACTAAAAATAGAATTCTCTTGTCCGGGCTGTAACTTTGTTAGGAAAAGATTGATTTCAAAATAACTTGACACAAATGTTCATCATGACAAGATGGTGTGTCCCGTACCATGCCCATGCCAAGGTCCAAGGTCAAGGTCACTGTTACTAAAATAGAATTTTCTTGTCAGGGTTGTAACTACATTAGGAATATAGTAATTTCAAAATAACTTGGCAGAAATGTTCACCATGACAAGGTGGTGAGTTGTGTACCATGTCCATGCCTGTAGGTCCAAGGTCAAGGTCACTGTTACTAAAAATAGAATTTCCTTGTCCGGGCTATAACTTTGTTTTGAATGGAGGGTTTTCAAAATAACTTGGCACAAATGTTCACCATGACAAGGCGGTGTGTTGCGTACATTACCCATGCCTGTAAGTCCAAGGTCAAGGTCACAGTTACTAAAACTTTAATTTACTTGTTCGGGCTATAACTTCTTTATGAATGAATGTTCACTATGACATTGCATTGCATTACCACCAACTTCTTCACAGATACAAATACAAATAATTTACTTGATCATCAAGTTTATGCATATTCTTATAATTACTCAAACATCACTGTCTTTGAAATGCTATTATTCCCATCATTGCACTTTAGTATCTGGAAACGATGCATAGCGGGGGCATCCGTGTCCTATGGACACATTTCTAGTTTATGATATGAATCTAAAAGTTTTCAATAACTTTTATACTGTTTTTTATCTGCAACAAGATTTGAAATATTTCTTTTGCATCAACAGTTATTATGTCTCCCCCCCCCCCTCTGGGGGAGACCTATTGTTTTTGCCCTGTCCGTCTGTACGTCACACCGTCTGTCTGTCTGTCGCACTTCGTTTCCGCTCAATAACTCGAGAACCCTTTGACCCAGAGCCTTCAAACTTCATAGGGTGATAGCCCTTATTGAGTAGAAGAACCCTATTGATTTTGGGGTCAGTAGGTCAAAGGTCAAGGTCACAGTGACCCGAAGAGTGAAAACCGTTTCCGCTCAATAACTCGAGTACCCTTTGACCCAGAGCCTTCAAACTTCATAGGGTGATAGCCCTTATTGAGTAATAGAACCCTACTGATTTTGGGGTCAGTAGGTCAAAGGTCAAGGTCACAGGGGACCGAAGAGTGAAAACCGTTTCCGCTCAATAATTCGAGTACCCTTTGACCCAGAGCCTTCAAACTTCATAGGGTGATAGCCCTTATTGAGTAGAAGAACCCTATTGATTTTGGGGTCAGTAGGTCAAAGGTCAAGGTCACAGGGGCCCAAAGAGTGAAAACCGTTTCTGCTCCATAACTTGAGTACCCTTTGACCCAGGGACTTCAAACTTCATAGGTTGATAGCCCTTTTTGATTAGAAGAACCCTAATGATTTGGGGTCAGTAGGTCAAAGGTCAAGGTCACAGGGGCCCGAAGAGTGAAAACTGTTTCCACTCAATAACAGGAGTTCTATTTTACCAAGACCCTTCAAACTTCATACGATGGATGTCCTTATTGAGTAGAGGACTCTTATTGATTTTGGGGTCAGTAGGTCAAAGGTCAAGGTCACAGTGGCCCCAAAGAGTAAAAACCGTATCCGGTCAATTACTGGAGTACCGCTTGACCCAGAGCATTCAAACTAAATAGAGTAATAGCCCTTATTGAGTAGAAGAACCCTATTGATTATGGGATCAGTAGGTCAAAGGTCAAGGTCACGGGGATCTGGGCACAGAGGGGAGACATGCGTTTTTCACAAAAAACATCTAGTTTCTGACTGTATTGCTTGGGCGAACAGTTTAGATCCAGATCAGCCAGCACATTTGTGCCATCTGATCAGGATCTAAACTGTTTGCATTTTGATTTGTTAAGTTATTTCTGAATAAAATACGACCAGTGCAGATAATGATCAGACAGCACAGATGTTTCGGCTGATCTGGATCTACACTGGTCGCACATGCGTAATTAATGTAAAAATTTGGAGGAAAGGGTTATTTATAATTTTACAATATTTCGAGTTGAGCTTCCTTAAATGACTAACCGAAAATTCAGGCAGCAATTTTCTGGTGTCTAATAAAGAAAACCAATGGAGCATCAATAACATGAAGGTATAAAAAAAAATTTAAAATCTGCAAAAGAACTGTCTGTTATACTAACGCAGAATTCCTGTGGCAGTAAGTGAGAATGTGACTGCTAAGTTCACAGGTTGGTGAGTTGCAAAAAGTTTGTGATGCAACTCACAGTGGTTAAGCTACTTGGACTTTTTTGATAAAATCTACGTCCCCAGACTTTATTGATAATGAAAAAGACTTAATGATTTCTCAGGCCATATTGATGACAGTCAAGCTCCAGAGTAGTTTCTTATAGCCATAATTATGTTATTGACTGAGTGTCACAGTGGTATGTTTATATGAAATGAGTGCCATTTGAGAAACATCAATACATTTTATATTAAGAGAGAAAAATAAAATCGCATTTTACCTGTACAATAAATCCCTTGAGTTGTTTTTTCATGAACAATGTACACTGTTCAAAGAATATGTTGAAAATTATGTATTGCAAATTACCACCGGCTATGATGTTTTAGTAATTAAGTATATTCTAAATGCAAATAAATGAAATGATGACACACTTTATTGTGTCAAAGAAATGGCGATACATAGGGATGGCTTTGTCCGTCCGTCCATCACGAAAACTTTAAGTAACTGGGTCATGTGACCCTTAAAACAAGGTCATTAGGTCAAATTAAAGAAAAAGCTTGTTTACCTCAATGATATCTAGGTCAAGTTTGAAAGTGGGTCATCTGACCTTGAAATCTAGGTCACTGTCAAATTATACAATAAGCTTGTCCGCACACTAGCGGCCTTAGTTTTGGTCCGATCTTCTTCAAACTTGGTCAAAATGTTTATCTCAATGATATCCTGGTCAAGTGGTTCCTGTGACCTTGAAAACTAGGTCACAAGGTCAAATTATAGAAAAAGCTTGTCTGCACTCCAACAGTCTTAATTTTAGTCCGATCTTCTTCAAACTTGGTCAGAATGTTTATCTCAATGATATCAAGGTCATATTCCTAACTGGATCATGTGACCTTGAAACTAGGTCACTAGGTCGAATTATAGAAAAAGCTTGTCTGCACTCTAGTGGTCTTAGTTTTGGGCCAATCTTCAAGCTTGGTCAGAATGTTTATTTCAATGATATCTAGGTCAAGTTCGAAACTGGGTCATGTGACCTTGAAAACTAGGTCACTTGGTCAAGTTATAATAAAAGCTTGTCTGCACACTATTGGTCTTAATTTTGGTCTGATCTTCACTTTCATTACCATAAGATCTTGTTTGCTTTCTTGAAATTGCCATATTGCATTATGGGTCCCAGAGTTGTGGCCCCTGAAAGTGCAAAAATTAACTTTTAGACCTTGTCTGCACAATAGCAGCTTCATTTTTGATTTGAATTTAATAAGACTTGTACAATACTTGAGTTACTATAAGATCTTGGTTCCTTTCTTGAATCGGCTAGACTCCATTATGGGTTCCAGAGTTATGGCCCTTGAAAGAGCCAAAGTAAGCTATTTTGACTTTTTCTCCACAATAGCAGCTTTGATTTTACCAAACTTGCACACAACTCTTGCAAGCATTTACCAGTTTTTGACAGGTGAATGACCCAGGGTCCTATGGACCCTCTTGTAAATTTGATCTTGATATATTTGAAAAAGCACATTGCGACTCAGATCTGTTTCAAATTGAGAAGTTGTTTTATGGAGTTTTGGTGTTTACTAGTAAGAATCACAAACAGAATGTTAGTTTTATAAATCTTCGTAACTTACACTCAAAAGGAAGCAGTTATTTTGCAAAGGTATTTTGTTTTCCTATTTTGAACTGAAGAGTACAGGTTTTTTTTATTTACTCCATATATACACAGTTTTTATTAAATGTGTGACCAGTGTAGATCCAGGACTGCACTGGTCGCATCATGGTCAGAAATAATCGAATTAATCTAAAATCAAACATTGTCTGATCTGGATTAACACATGCAATTAAGGTGTATCTATGAAGTAAAGGGTTAACTTATTTCAGCATATCCAGCATATAGCCCCACCTTGGAAAGCAAAAGGCATGGCTCCATTTGATCACCAAGTCCCGTATCCTCTGGCTTAAACAAGGCAATGCATAAATGTGCAAACCAATTTTGTGGTAAATATCCTTTTACCGGAGTGGAAATATTGCTTTCGCAGTATATAGTAACTTGGTATACCTAAACAAGTGTTTCAATGGTACACTGTTAATTATTAAGGGTCTGATGTGCACATTTTGGGTTAAAATAGTGAATTCTCAACTCGTGTTGGGGTAGATACAGCGTCACACAATGGGATTTTTCTGGCTTTTTGAACACTGGTTTTTGTTCTAAAGTTTTCAACAAACACCTGGTTCCAAGGAAGGAGACCTATCTCAGATCTAAGAATTTTGACTGGTTGAAATCGAGCAAAGTCTAACAACTGAAAAATGGGAAGCTTTAAATCTGAGACTGGTTTTCATGCTCAGTTTTATCATCTTGGCCTGGCTAAAACTTGGTGTTTGTTTGAGGTTGTTCAAATAAAAACAAAATCTTAATATGCTACATGCACTTTATTGCTTGCTAACAAACAAAACTAATAAGTAAAATTTAAACAGCAAATAACCAACACAACACCAGAATTAACGAACAACGAACAACATTGTTGTTGTTCTAAAAGGATGATTTTTAAAAGGATGTACATAAAATTTTCATGGAAGATGAAATTTGTTACTTTTTATAATATTTATTTTTATGCATCTTTCCAGAAATTGGTTTATCTACTATCCTTAGATTCAGAAACTGGAAAAATTGTCATGTGAGAAAATGAAGTAAAATAATTGGTCACATATTTTCATCGGATACAAGAAGTATCTACAGTTCTCATACATCAGACAAATAAGACACATAGACAGTTTTAGGAGGCGAAACTTTGTTATGAAAAGTTAAATTTTCTTGATATATTTATGTAGTCTTTACTTGAATAATAATGTTCATCTTGTAACTGTAATATTCTGATATGTTAACAAGGATAAAAGGTCGTAACTCACTTTCTGGAATGAAACATATTAAATTTGTTTACTCACTGGTTTGTGTTATTATAGTGTGATAATGGTAAATTATTTTTTTTTAATTTGGTGTTTTTTAGCACTACTATAAAATCATCATTTTGCACTTAACATCCTTTCCGAACCACAACAATGATATATAATTGAAAGTGTCAGCTCCAAGCATAACAATTAACAAACAGTAAAACAGCACCAGAGTATGCAACCTTCACAAAAGAAAATGCAGATGAAGACTTTGTCACTAAGTGACACACAGGACTTTCATCAAATGTAGATGTTTAACTAGAAGATGTATTAAATTATGGCAGTAACAAGGCATAACCAGACAGAATATATCTGTCAACTGATATGTGAACATTTGGCAGAAAAGAAAACTAAAATGAGAGACAACCTGACAAATCGAGGACAAAACACAAAACAAAAAACAAGTATGTCAGCAAAATCTAAAATTGGTAACTTTTCAGCAGCATTTTGTGTTGAATAATCAGGGTCTATCATTCAATTAATAGACCCTGGAAAAATCTAAAATGTTTGAAAGCTTTTGCTTGGAAATTTGTTTTACTTTGAACTTTTTAACCCTTTCCTCCATATATACACGTTTTTAGGCATGTGCGACCAGTGCAGATCCAGATCAGCCGGCACATCCGTGCCATCTGATCAGCATCTGCACTGGTTGCATTTTGGCCATAAATAACCTAATGAATCATTAAGCAAACAGTTTAAAACCTGATCAGACGGCACGGATGTGCTGGCTGATCTGGATCTAAACTGTTCTCCCTCGCAATAAAGGTGTGTCTATGGAGGAAAGGGTTAAAAGAGACTGCTGCCATTTTAAAAACTTTACAAAGACATTCAACATTACCCTTTACTCAACAATAAGACATGAGAATTAAACAAGACAATACACCCTTACAGAGAAAACATTAAAAGCACATAGAAGCAGCATGCAAGAAGATTTTATCTCAAAATGGTCTATTGATTGTCAAGATCTCCTGAAACTCTAAATTGCATGGAACAAAACTTTGGATACATGACATAAAGGTCACAGATTGTCATATAATTTGTAAAAGAAAAGCAATGACTAGAAGTTTCATTCACTGATCAATGATACCCGTTTTACTGTGCAGCACACTGTTCATGTACAGATACAGTTTCAGTTATATCTGGAGATTTGTTTTTTACTTCGGTAACAACTCTGGTTTCAGCAGCCTGGCTATATGTCTCGGCCAAGGGACTAGATGATCGTATACACTTAAAACCAAGTTGTTGGAGATGGGTACCCTGAGGTGCACTTCCTTGGGGACATTGTTTCACAGGTGTAGTAGAGAAGCAGGTCCTTGGTATACCATTAATAGTTGTTTTCTTTACCAGAGTCTTCTCAATGGGACTGACTTGTTCTGCAAAATAACAGGATTCTTATATTAGTCACTGATATTCTAAGCAAATATCAATGCCATAGAATATAGTATAGAATGAATTTTAATGTAAATAATTCTATTCAGTCGCCATTTCAGCCAATCAGATGCTTGAAATTTGAGACTGGTTTCCTATCTCAGCTTTATAACCTTCAGCCCTGGATTAACACTGGTCGCACATGTGATTAAATGCATATATACTGGAGTAAAGTGTTGATAACAGATGACAGCATTTTTTGGGGATGTAAAATCTTCAACTGAAATGTTTACTTACTGGCAAATGCTCTTGCAGCTAGAACACCATTCTTTCTCTGAATAGCCATGGCATCACACTGTCCGTCGGGTATGTGGTATGCAGAGGCTAGTGCTTGAGCATCTGTCATTGCAACACCCTGGGGTCCTTGGAGGCCCCGAGCATCGAGGCTACCACACACACCACACATCTTGGATCCCAGTATCTTAGGTACCTGTAATGCATAATTTTATGTATTTCAATGACTAATGGTAAATAGTAACAAAGAGAAAAAAATGCAACTGAAAAAATGAAAACAGTTCTGAAGTTTTATCCGTATTTGTCAAAATGCAAAAGACCAATATATGGGTAATTCCGTTAAAGTTAATATTCTCTTAAAGAATTATGTGTTTTTCTTTCGATATAAAATAGTTAAGATACTGATAATCTGTGATTGTGTAATTGGTATTGAGCAGGACATACAGACGTAAGTCAATACACGTATACTTCAGGAGTTATTTGTGACTAGTGAAGAACCAGATTAACCTGTATTGTTGTAGGGTTTGATCAATGCTTCAGATAGGCTCCTGCAAAACATCCCTATGATATTCAAATTCAAACAAAGGCCTCTCTATAACATTAATTCAAAGGGTTAAGAGAATTTTATATTGTTCATTCGATGCACAATAAGCAATTGTCAAATGAAAACATTTTTAAAGAGATTGTTAACTTTGTAACACAAAACAGCATACTTACAGTTACAAATATTTGGCTTCCCTCTAGATTTATTGCAACAGCAACACCAACTTGTGGGATCTTGACGGTGACAGCATGACAATCCTTCTGCACTAGTACCTGCTGGTAACTTCCTGCTGGTGATCTGCAGATTTCAGAGACAATTTCAGTTTAATTAACCCTTTACACCATATATACACATTTTATTACATGTGTGAACAGTGTAGATCCAGATCAGCCGGCACATCCGGATGTGCCAGCTGATCTGAATCTAAACTGTTTGCCCTTGCTATAAAGTTGTTTCTATGGAGGAAAGGGTTAAATAATTTTGTTAGACATAAAAACAAACCAGATATAAAAACAAGCTTTTCACTCTTATACAGCTGGAGATCCCATACAAAACTTTCAGTAAGTTTTGAACAAGAAATTCACAGATTTTCTTACTGTTAAAAACTTAAAGTCTTTAAAAAATTAAATAAAAAAATTCTCAAATAAAATAATAATTAAGGTCCCTTTTGTAGAAAGTCTGTAGTATACCATAATAAAACAGATGTTACAGCTTTTCAAACGAATGGACACACATATGAGTTATGTTTTTGAAATAGGCACAAAGCTTAACAATTTGAATTCTATTTATAGTTACAGTGACCTTGAAAGAGGTTGGCTCATTTTAGTGAACTTTCATGTCAAGTTTGGTTGAAGTCATTATCAAGTAAATATATAGGATCTGACATGACTTGTAATGTAGATAAAATGTTATTGAGCAAACTTCAGCCTAATAAAGAATTTTCAGAATGAGTTAAATTTTTATTGTTACATGACAAGTGTCGGATTCTTTTCATAGCATGCTTTAAAAAATCAAATGAGTGAAATTTAACTTGTGCCCATGAAATCAGTGCAGAAAAACAGCAAACCATCTAGGCAATGCTGTCATGATGCGATAAAAACAAGTCATATTTCTAATTCACTTTGGCTACTGATATGTAATTTATAGTAGTCAATAAAAGTATTAAGTTATCTTGCACATGAGTATGATAAAATATTCATAATGAGTGTATTACATGGAAAACAAGCCTGTGATAAATATAGATCTTGTATGGTGTGGGGGCAAAACTAATGTTATTTATGACAAATCTACATTTAATATGAATCTAAAGTAAGTTTATAAGCATGTCATGATATACAAATTAAGTTTGATAATTCTCAGTATACCCAATTGAATGGATTGCAGCTGTATTGACAGGTTATGCAAGACACCTGTCCAATGGTCCCTTAAACCTTTCCCCCACAGACACACCTTTATTGTGTGGGCAAACAGTGTAGATTCAAATTAGCCATCTGATCAGAATCTGCACTGTTTGCCTTATGATTCATAAGGTTTTTTCTGACCAAAATGCGACCGGTGCAGATGTGCACTGATGTGCCGGCTGATCTGGATCTACACTGGTAGCACAAGTGTAAAAATGCGTATATATGGAGGAAAGGATTAACATGATACAGTTCAGTACCCTGTTTCGTGGTTCCCCAAGCATTAATAAGCTATACCCAGTGGTCCCTAACTTACCCAGCTGATGCTTCATAAGCAGTAAGTTGTATAGGTTGACCATCCACACTAACTTGTATGTCTTGTCCAGCTGCTGAAGGAACAATCTCCACTGTCCTGGCCTTGGTCAGAACTTTCACCATCTAGATAGTTTAAAAGAAGACTAACAAATGAGCACAACTAAAACTTTATTTCAGCAAGTATTTATTCTTATAACATAAAAAATTAATTTAATCATGTAACTTATATTAGTTTCAATTACATATAATCTTAATTCAGTTTGGAATGGAAAGAAAAACTTCACAAGCAACTCATGATTACCATGTTCTATGTAACTAAGAGATTTGCATATGTTTATATAATTTATTTGCAAGTTTAAAGACTATTCATGTTATTTCTGATGTCCAACAAGTATGTTAGCAACGGTTCTGCAAATAAGTCCTACCTTTTTTCTAGGATTTTGTGGGTGGGGTTTGCTGGTAATAGCTAGAGAATTCTCAGATGAACAGTCCATGGCAAGCACACTTTCACATGGCTCAGAACTCAAATCAGCCTACATAGTTATGAAGTAAAATTTATCTTTTACCTGTTTAATATTTTATAAATGATTTTAACAAATGTTTATTTTATTAATGATTTTAACAAATGTTAAAATTAGCTCATCTTCAATTGTTAACTTATTTGTTTATGAAGAATCTTCAAATTAAAATAAAATTCTTTGCACTTTTACTTTTAAGACCAAAAAGTTATACAATAAAAAATGATAAAAAATAAAATAGGTTTTTTTTTTGCCAGAATGCATAATCTCTTTATTTGCTGTTGTTTTTTTTGAATAGTCATTTTTTTCTGCTATGTAATATTGTACTTTCAGTTTATGTAATCCAGATGTTTTCAGTGCAGTCAGTAATTGTTGGTGAATTATGTAAAATTAGAATAATTTCCAATTCTAGCATTGCATATAAAGAGCACAGTGGAAGTAAGTATACCACACCAAGTTTGAATCACCCACAATCAAACTACTGCCAGTTATTATCAACATTATTTGGGGCATGCCACAGGAAAAGGTACCTTCGGTCATATTTTGTGATATTTTAGTTGTTACTATATTTAGAAATAACTCAAAACAATCTGTTATTTTCTCATAACTAAAAGGTGATATTTTTGCAAATTTTGGCAATAAAATGGTATTTTTAACACGAAATGCATAATAATGAATGTCGTCAGCTCAAATTTACGACGTCATTTCAATAATTGACGTCAACTGTCCTAAGGTACCTTTTTCTGCGACATGCCCCATTTGAAATATAAAAACAAGTACAACTTTCCATTGTAATGAAGATTACTTTTATTCTAAAATTGAAAATTATTCCAATTTTCAGTATCTTTGCTTACCTCAATGGTTTTCCCTGTAACTGTTTTCACTCTGGCTTCAGAAACTGCACATTGAGCTGGTGCCTTTCCTGCGGAGACAGCTGTGCTGACAGCTGAGCTGACAGTGTGTGCAAAGCTGTCTGAAAGTCTAAGCTGTCTTAAGAATGCTGGCGTGTGAATGTTCCAAAATCTGGTTGTCTCGAATGGGGATCTGATCTCAGCATCAGTCTTAAAAAAAACATGAATAAATGCAATATTTTATCTCCAACAGCACATTTCCTCAAACATGTCAAAGGTTTACTGTTAGAAGAGACAATACATACAAAAATAATCATCTGAAAATATTACATCAGATAAAGGTGCAAATGATTCTTACATCTGTAGATAAAAAGTTTTGTACAATGTGTTTCTCAAAAGTTTCTACACATAGTTAAATAAAGCCAGGCTGTCATTTTTAAATGATGTCTTTAACAAAATTATGCTTACCCAAAGGTCATCTTCGCTGACTTCCATCTTAATATTGATCTTATTGCTCATGTTGCTGTCATCAGGCATACGTAGTTCTACCTTATCTTGTAGCCATAGTTTGATATACTCTCTCAGTTTCCAAGCAGCTTCCTGTACCATGGCTGGTATTGTATCCTAAAATTGAACACAATTCAAGTTGGGAAACAGAAAAAAGCAGTTTTAACGTCTTTGTTTTGGTCTGCTTTCTTAAACGATTTTATGCAACATTTGTCAGCAAGTGATGTGCAGATAAATGAAACCCCCTGTTTTAAACCATGTGGTGCAAAACATTTCATGGCCTCGGATTTGTGAAAGAGCATTAATTGTGCTAAATCTAACATAAAAAATTGATTCTCAAGCAATTACTACTGAAATGAACAAATTATCAATAAAAAAATGTCTACTAAAATTGCATAAAAACAAACAACTACAATACATGAAACCTGCATATCAAACTGATGTAGAAATAACAGAGGTAAAAGTTTGATACTTTTATGCAGACCCTTTAACTGACCTCATAAGCAACATGGACATGAAGATGTCTGTAGTTGTTGAGTTTGTCCTTGAGGGCTTGATATTCCTTGGCAGCCGGATCTGCAGGTTCACGCCTGTCACCGAAGTAAGCCCGAATAGCTGGGTCACGTGCTGCAGGCTTAGCCTGATCCTGTTCCCACATCAGCTGCATAAGGCTCTTCTTGGCTACCCACTGAAACCACCATCGTAAAAATCTAAACCATTTTATTTAAACAAACTTTGGACTGTGTTCTATTAAGTGATCTTAATAGTAAGATGGTCTTAAAAAGTGAAATGTAATTGGAAAACATATTTCAGAATTTTATATCTTAAATGTGACCTAATTTTGAACAAATTTAGGAAAAGTTTAGACACATCATTACAACTCACCCTGATAAAGAGTCTCCTCTTGTCCTGGTCCTCGGCACCGTATGAAATTCTCATCTGTCCACTGACCTCCAAGTTGGCATCACCATATGAGGGAGTGGCTGACAGTGACTTCTGGGCCTCTGAGGAGTACTGTTCAACCTGTGTCTTGAGTAACTCTGTCTCCTGCTGCTGTCTTTGAACCCTGTCCTTCAACTGCTGAACTCTCTGGACAATTATATAATAACGTAATGTTGTTTTTTTGCAATTGATTCATTGATCTAGTATTTATCCTGGGATGAAGTCAATCACTTCAACAGTAATTCAACCAAATATTTCCTTAAGAAGGGACTTAACTCTAAAATTAGAAAATGCCCGAATTTCAACCCATTCCATGCAAAAAAACAAGATACATGTTTATCTTTTTGCAATTACATAAAAAATCCAATTCCAATATATTGTGTATGTACACAAAATTCAGAAGTCTATCACTTTTTAAGCAGCTACAAAGGTATTGAAAAAAGTGTATTCTGGAAATAGACAATATTCATAAAGTTGAGCAGAAGACTGCTTATTATGCATTTTGCTGTAAAAATAATACTCTATGATCAAAATATGTAACAAGATCACCTATCAGTTATGAAAAAAGTAAACAATCAAAAGTTCTTTTCAAATGTAATAACGAACTCGATGTAAAAAAACATGACCCCTTTTCCTGTAAGCAGCCCATTTAAATTTTGCCAATTGAGGTAAACAGACAGATCAATTAGTGTAGCTGACTATACAGCTTACCTGTAAAGGTTGAAGAAGTGATGTGTCAGCTCTGGAACCTGCGCTGAGTTTCTTTTCTACAGCTTTAGCTATTCTCAGCTGATTCTCTTGTTTCTCAGCAACTGTCTGTACCAGACTCTTCAAGTCCTCCTGTGAAGCACTTGCTGACCTTGACCTTGAAGATCTGCTACCAGTGGGCAAGTCAAATGGGCTAACTGGGCCTGCAGGCTCATCGGATCTAGCAAACTCAGCAGAATCAGCAGCAGATCTAGCAGAATCAGCAGACATACTAGCAGTATCAGCAGGTGATCTAGCAGTATCAGCTCGTGATCTAGCAGAATAGGCACGTGATCTAGCAGAACCAGCATGTAATTTAGCAGAACCAGCATGTGACTTTGTAGAATCAGCATGTGTTCTATCAGCATCAGCATGTGATCTATCAGTATCTGCACGTGATCGAGCAGAACCAGCATGTGATCTAGCGGAACCAGCACGTGATCTATCAGCATCAGCAGGTGATCTAGCAGAACCAGCAGGTGATCTAGCAGTATCATAGGAAGCAGAACTAGCTGTATCGGTATCAGCGGACAATCTAGATGAACCAGCAGTAAATCTTGCAGATTTTGCAGCAGAAGCAGCAGCAGCTACCTTCTGTTTTGTACATTTGTGTAGCTTGTCTAACTTGTCCTAAGCCAAAGTAAACAGATTAAAATTTAGAAGGAAGACAACCACACAGTACATGTATCTAAGTTCATATACTGGTAAAGCACATGCAGAAAAAATAATACATATACTTTTCAAGAGTTTAAAGTGCTAATTGTAACATCTTATAGAAAAATGTTTGAATTAAAAGACAGTAACATTATTTAAGGTGATCAGACAGTAACAGCTGAAAATCATGCATTTGTCTTAAAAATGGCTTTGACAAAAACATTTTTTACTATTCCTTCAATTCCCAGTATGGTATTTGAAATTATAATTTTTACAGTGGCGTTTATTTAATCTCATGTGTGTCTGCATCATATTTTTCTAAAGAAAGACATTAACATAAATATGAAATGTCTGGCAACTGAAAACAACAGAAGTGCTTCAATTTGCCTTTAATTGGTTTAACTGGTGTAACTTTATATTACATATAAATAACCCTGATGTTTTAAGATTGCCTTTTTAAAAGGTTACCTGTGACATCTGTAGTTTACTGATCATTTCATACAGTTTGGCTTTCTGGTCAGCTTCTTGTGAAGCTTGTGGGGCCTGAGATGAGCTGGCTTCTAACTGCTGTTGAAGAGACTTCAGCTGTGCTTGGTGTACCTCAACCTACATTAATTTAAGAATAAAACATCACACACATTTTAGTACTAAGTCAAAAGGGACACAAACTACACCAAAGACTGTTTACCAGAGTAACAAATTGAAGAATTGGCAGCAAGGAGGTTAATCTTTCTCTTTCACTGAAAACATGGCTAAAATAGTTCAACACCTACAAATTGTGTTCAATCATTAGCAATGATTTTCCAACTCGATCAAATCTAAATATTTTTGCACAAACAACTTTTCAATGGTGTTTCTAACTCTGTGCGCAATTAACTTATCTATTTTCACTTTGGAAATAACATATGCTACTGAATTTACAATTGGCCTTAAACTTTACACCACTGTGAGCACTAAAAAAATATTGCATTTTAGTTGCATTTTAGAGGTTTACACAGAAATCAAATAAAAAATGTTCTTGATACAAAGGCTCTATTCAAAGACTAGTAGTCTTGAATTTCACCCCAATGCTGTTTAACCACCTTTAAAAGGTACTGGTACATTTGTTTGTTTAACAAATACCCAAGAACTTACACTGTTCTTCATGCACCATGCGAAAACTTGTATTGAATTTTATATCATTTAACCTGGTGTAAAAAGCACTGTACACAGTTTATGATGGCCAAAGCAAATGGTTAATTTAACTTTTATTTAAATTTTGGCCATTTTAACTAAAATTTCTTTTTTTTATTTCCAAATATGATAATAATAAATATTAAAATAATATAAACAAAACACATGCACTATATCCCGCTTTAAGACAATAAAGTGATACAACTTGGAATATACCTGATGAGCTTGTTCCAGGATAGATTCAACAGATTGTTCCCTTGGAGCCTCGGCACTTGGGCTATCTAACTGTAGTGCGAGTCTTGTGGCATCCTTGAGACCAGCAAGAGTTGCATCCTTTAATTTCTGTGCTGACTTTCTCAAGTCTTGGTAAGCTTGTAGACTGGAAGAGTCCTCAGCAGCCGCTCTCGAGATGATTTCAGCATGAATAAGTTGTTTTACTTGGTCAAGTATTTCAGACTGTTTTGCCTGAACTTTCAAGGCTTTGATCAAGATATAACTAGGCAATGCTGTCTTCCCTGCAGTCAGATCGGCAGCTTCTTGATTAATGACATCGGTGACCTTTGCACTTGAATCTTTAATGGTGTCCAGAGCTTTTTTAATAGACTCACTAGTTGGTTTTGCAGCACCGGTTTGTTTTGCAGCACTGTATTGTGAAGAAGAGGCATCTTCAATTCTAAGAGTTTCTTGAATTTGAAGTTGCTTGATTTGTGCTTTGACCAGAGCATCTAACCTGGCCTGATTTATAGTTGAACCTGATGGTGCCCTATTCAAATCCTGATCTGCTTTTATAGCAACTACCAGTCTGTCTGCTATCTGTTTTGCTCCAGCATGGAATGCATACCTCTGTTGAGCAATAGTTTTCTTTCTGTTTTCTGGGAAGTCATCTTGGGGTGTTCGGAGAGTCAGCTTATCACTTGCTGTTGATGCCCTATCAATGGCTTTTACTTCATTTTCCATATCTATGTCTGCAAGTTTCTGGTGAAGTACTACTTCCGCCATTTTCACTCTAACCATTTTATTCAATTTGCTATTTGCAAACAATGCTGCATCAATGCTGTTCTTGATGTCATCTGATGCTTTGGTGATTTCTGCTGCAAGAGCATATCTTTGCTCTGGGCTACTTGATTGTCTTGTGCTCAATGGGTTCTGTTGTGAATTGAATGCTTGTTGAGCCGACAAAGTAATCAATTTCTGTTCAACATCAAGAAGTTTTGCATGAATACTTCTCTGTTCAGGTGCAACCTCCATTTTGGATTGTTCCGCTTCTGTTGATTGTTTAGCAGTTGCATGTTCCATTTGTTTGCTCTTCACAGCTTCAAGTTGAGTTCTTTCATCTTTAAGTTTGGCTTCTAGGCTTCCACTTTCACTAACTGACAATACAGGCTGCAATCTGTCAACCACTTTCCTCAAATAATGTTGAGTCTTTTCCTGGCTTGCTATGATGCATAATACTTGTATGGAGTCTTCTGGCTGTAAAGCACCTTGTGGAGTTTGATGAAGCTTTTGAGCAACCTGTGCTTTAATTGCACTGGATTGTGCAAGAATTTTCTGCAACTGTTTCATCTGGCGTTCCATTGCGGCTGGATCAGAGGGCTGTTTGCTCAGTTTGCCAGCATCTGCCTGGAGTTGTCTCTGCTTCTGAACTTGAGCTTGAAGGGCTTGAGAGCCAGCGCCAGCAGCCACAGCCTTCTCCATGACATAGTCAACAACATCTTGAATAGTAATATCTAAAGCATCTGGCTTCTGTGTCTTCTGAACCTGTTGTGTAACCTGGGTGATGATCTTTGAGCCAAGGTTAGCTAAAGAGTCAACCTGTTGACCATCAGCACTGACAGACAGCATGATTTGTTTCTGAATCTGTTTCTGGTACTCCATGTCCATGAGATCAGATGGTTCGACAAATCTAATGGGGAGGTATAGTTGCATATCTGTCACCATCTGTAAAGGTAAAATTACTACTAATTTTATACGAATTTTTAAGATGGTAAGTGAATTGATAATAATCAGTTTCTTTGACTGAAATAGTGAAGTTACATATGCCCGAAATAGTGTAGTTACAAATCACAATTTACTTTCACAAATTAACCTGTATGCTTTGATAAAGGAATATGGAAATTTTAAAAAGATGTAAAATGCCTATAAAGTGCTTATCAAACCATGTACCATATCACTTTAAGAAAATTCTTAGCAAAAAAATTCATTGGATAAGCAAGTTTTCAACAGGCCTGCCAAAACTTCTTCATGAAATATCCGGAGATTTTGTCTGAATATGTCAATTATGATGAAAATGATGATGTTGTTGTTTTATTGTCTTGTTGTTGGTGTTAACTATGACTGAACACAAATGATGAGGATGAGGTTAGATGATGATGATTGATGATGATAGATGATGATGATAATATTTTTCTCATATTCTTATGAATGAATTTTGCCAATTTTCATAGCAATGGTTAAAGAACTTGTTTTAAGTTGACTTTGATCTGTTTTTATCATTCATTTTTTAACTTTCTGTTAAGCCTATTAAGGCCTGTTTTGACAATATTAGAAAGAACATGCAATGAAAATAGATAGAAGCAGGTGTAACGTCAAGGCCCTGGTTTAATTTATGACACGCGGTTATATTATAGTTGTGCCAGAGGCACTAAGGCAGCATGTCACTGACCACGTCCTCGTTATCTCGTAATAAACAGGAAATGTGCGACTGCAGCAGAATAACTATTATTTAATTGCACAACTTTTAAATAAGGTTTAATTAATCTATATTTTTGCAATTTTATAGAAATCCGGAGATTTTGACTATAATCTGGGGAATTAACTTAAAATCCTGAGATTTCGGATAAAATCCCGAGATTTGGCAGGCCTGTTTCAATAACATATTTACAGCATTATTCTATCATACAACAAGTCATTTCTCCTATTTTTGTAACAACAACTCTATTGCCAAAGCTTACTGTTTTATCTATGAACATGACAGAGATGTCTGAAACTTTACCTTCCATGGTTTGCGTTCATCAGCTGTCGGGGTTCTCCTGAACTCAATGGTGTAGGCAACCTTCTTTCCAGCCTGATCTGCCTGGTACAGGGTTGAGATCTGCACCTGGTGTCGTGGTTGAGGGGTAGAATCTGCAATCCGGATCACCCAGCCACTCTTGGCACCGAATGGCATGATAGTGGTATCCCGTTGGAACTTGTTTTTCAGGTATTCTATGGAAGCATCATATTGTTCCAAGTCTATGAAACTGTCAGTTGGGGCATCTCTATCAACAGAACAAGGGTGCACTTTACTTCATGCAACTGAATATTCATATTCCAAAAGGCCCCTTATCAACTTTACTTTGTTGAGGTATTTGAATTGCATATCACAGATCTCAATCATTTCCCAAGTCAAAGTAAGTAATCTTTACATGGTATTTAACTTATTGTTAAGGAAGAATTCTTGCTTGATATCAATAAAAAACTAATACTGTTTTTATCAACATTGTTATCTAAAGAATATAAATATAAAAATAAATATATAGCATTAATTGCAATGAATATTTTGAAACACTTCTACAAAGTTAAGTATTTTCTAAAGTAATTTTTGGAAACATTAGTCCTTAAAAAGTGTCTACTAGAATGAGGTATAGCTTAGCTTTTAAAACTATGAGCTTGTACCTGTATTTTTCCGCAGACTCTCTTGATTCAATGCTGGCATGAGAAGCTCTGTCTTTGTCAGCTGACGCACTCCTTTCTTCTTGTTGTTCCCTTGAAGTTTTGTCAGAGGAGAACCAGCTGCTCAACGAAGACAACCAGCTGGACTGGCCTCTGGCTTGCTCTTCAGACTCTCTGCTAGGTGATTTTCCAGTATAGCTTGCACTGTCAGCTACAATCATAAATTTATGCATAACTGCTTGTAATATTCCACCATTTCTTTAGACAATTCACTTTTTCTAAAGATGACATGATCCATCTTACACTTTTAGAGTTATGCCCGGCTAAGAATATATCCATAAAGGGAAGTAATTAAAAAAAGAAATAAAGAGCAGAGTAATAGTTCCAGGTAGTCGCGATTAAAATATAAAAGAAACCTTTAGGAAGTATAGCAGCTGTATCTGTAAAAGAATATGAAAAAAAAACAAACTTTGATAACAAATCGTAACAAGGTTTGCGCTATTTGACCATAGACCTGGTAGCCTCCAAATTAAAAGAGATCATCTTTGCATCAAGAGCTATCTACATATGAGTTTTGAAGACTGTAATTAAATTGTTTAGTTATTGTACAGACTGTGACCCAGTAACCACAAAAAATAATAATTGTGTTATTGAATGGAAAGCAGTGTGAAGGACAGACAGATGGCCAGGGCATAATATGTCTTCTCTAGTAGGGAAGTGTGTCCAGGAGTGGGGAAGGAGGGGGAGACATAATAATAGTAAACCCTCACCACTGATATATTGGAACTGTATATCTAGTCCAGCATCTGAAATAGGCTCGTACTTGACATAGAAATTCTGAGTGCCACTGAGGGGTAGAACTGGATAACCGTAATCTTTCCTTACGCTCCATTCTCCGATAAACTTAAAGTTGCGCCCTAAAACATCCTGGCCGAACTGGTAGGAAACCTGCAAGGCAGAGAAAAGGGAAGAAATTGAAGAAACATTTACTTCAGCTATGCAGTAAACTGCAAATTCAAATATTGTTGTCCTTGTTCAAAAAGGACTTATCTACTCTTTTATTTAAAACAAGAAATGTGACTTTTTTTAGTTGGGTCTTTTTTGAAGATTACATATCTATCAGAAGCCAGCTTATTTTTTAAGTGACAAAAAGATGTAAATAACAGATCTAATAATTACATAGGTCAAAAAAGATATTATCTATGTTTTAATCAGAAGTGATTGTTTTCAAAGAAGTTTCATATTAATCTGGATAAACACATATCTGAGTATATTTTTAACTAGAAATGTGTCCATAGGACACAGATGCCCCCGCTATGCATCGTTTTCAGATACTAAAGTGCAATGATGGGAATAATAGCATTTCAAAGACAGTGATGTTCGAGTAATTATAAGAATATGCATAAACTTGATGATCAAGTAAATTATTTGTATTTGTGGCACTGTTGTCTTCTCATTACGGAAATGTCTGTGAAGAAGTTGGTGGTAATGCAATGCAATGTCATAGTGAACATTTGTGCCAAGTTATTTTGAAATCCCTTCATTCATAAAGAAGTTATAGCCCGAACAAGTAAATTCAAGTTTTAGTAACTGTGACCTTGACCTTGGACTTACAGGCATGGGTAATGTACACAACACACCGCCTTGTCATGGTGAACATTTGTGCCAAGTTATTTTGAAAACCCTCCATTCAAAACAAAGTTATAGCCCGGACAAGAACATTCTATTTTTAGTAACAGTGACCTTGACCTTGGACCTACAGGCATGGACATGGTACACAACTCACCACCTTGTCATGGTGAACATTTCTGCCAAGTTATTTTGAAATTACTCTATTCCTAACGTAGTTACAACCCTGACAAGAAAATTCTATTTTAGTAACAGTGACCTTGACCTTGGACCTACAGGCATTGGCATGGTACGGGTCACACCATCTTGTCATGATGAACATTTGTGTCAAGTTATTTTGAAATCAATCTATTCCTAACAAAGTTACAGCCCGGACAAGAGAATTCTATTTTTAGTAACAATGAACTTGACCTACAGGCATGGGCATGGTACGCGATACACCGCCATGGTGAACATTTGTGTCAAGTTATTTTGAAATCCCTCCATTTATAATGAAGTTACAGCCCGGACAAGAAAATTCTATTTTGAGTAACAGTCACCTTGACCTTGGACCTTCAGGCTTGGGTATTGTGCGGATACACTGCCGTGTCATAGTGAACATTTGTGCAAAGTTGTTTTGAAATCCCTCCATTCATAACAAAGTAACAGTCGGACAAGGGAATTCTATTTTTAGTAACAGTGACCTTGACCTTTGACCTACAGGCATGGGCATGGTACGCGACACATCGCCCTGTCATGGTGAACATTTGTGCCAAGTTTTTTTAAAATCCCTCCATTCATAACAAAGTAACAGCCCGGACAAGAAAATTCTATTTTTAGTAACAGTGACCTTGACCTTCGACCTAAAGGCTTGGGCATGTACGTGACATACCGTCTTGATATGGTGAACAATTATACCAAGTTATTTAAAAATCCAATAAGAAATAACAAAGTTACAGAGCGGACAAGATTTTGCAAGAAAATTCTATTTTTAGTAACAGTAACCTTGACCTTGGACCTACATGCATGGGTATTGTCACGACACACCGCCTTGTTATGGTGAACATTTGTGCCAAGTTATTTTGAAATTCCTCCATTCCAAACGAAGTTGAGGGCAAAATGTAAGTGAAAAAGCGGCATAATTTGAAAAATATTGGAAGCAGGGTTATGGGTCTTGTTGGTTATGATGTAGATTTTGATGGTGAAAATATATTTCAAGTTTCAAGGCAGTATCTCAAGAAGTTTTAAAGTTATGGGCAAAATGCATATTTTGCTAAACACAAAATATAAGAAACAAGATATTTTCCTATTAAAATTAATGTAAATGGAAGTATCAAAGGGCCATAACTTCTGAACGGAACATGTAAGAGCAAAACCCCACCTTTATGCACAACAACATATCAGGCCAAGCATTGTGGTAAAGTTTCATTAAATTCCCACCAGTAGTGTAGGAGGAGTTGCGTTCACGAGATATACTCCTATTAAAACTAATGTAAATGGAAATATCAAAGGGCCATAACTTCTGAACGGAACATGTAAGAGTGGAACCCCACCTTTATGCACAACAACATATCAGGCCAAGCATTGTGGTCAAGTTTCATTAAATTCCCACCAGTAGTGTAGGAGGAGTTGCGTTCACCAGAATATCGGACGGACGGACAGGAGCAACTCTGAATGCCCGTCACCATTTCATGGCGGGGGCATAATTAATCTAAAAATTAATTTTCATCCAAAAAGGCTGTCATTGCAATTTTATTAAATACTGAGTCCCAATGAAGATGCAACACTTTATTTTTTGGAATATTTTTGATGTGTGTAAAAGTTAAATTAATTGGCAAATGTAGATGTGTTTTAAAATCAATTAGTAACCAATTGATACACTAATTGTCAACTGCTTTTTAAAACTTTTTCTCCTACAGTAAAATCGTAAATATGCACAAAGGTTGGTTTTGGCATATAGACATGCATAAATAACCTCAAAACAAGTCCAATTATTAACCTTTACTTACGGGTACACAAATCCCATCTTGTGTTTTCAAGTTTTACTCTATACAAATGCGAAAATGCCAAGGCTTTCAGACAACCAGAGACATGAGGTTTTGAGTATGATTCAAGGAGGTATGTCTTGGTGCGAAATCGCTCGTCGAATGCATTGTTCGCCATCGAAATTACTCTCTAGGTCGAACGACATTTTATTGATTTAAAACACATTTACTTTTGCGAATTTATTAGCCTTTTACACACTTACAAAAAATCCCCAAAATTAAGTGTTGCGTTTTCATTGGCATTCAGTATATATGAATAATGGCAATAGGTCATAACTCACTTTCTGTAGCCAAAGATTAATGTAAGATTGTATAATTAACAAAGTAAAATGATGACACAGTTCTGTCCCCAAGGTTATAAAACTAGCCATTTCAGCCAATCAAATGCTTGAGATTTGAGACTGGTTTCAAATCTTAATTTTAAAATCTTCAGCCCTGGTTTCAACCTGGACACAATTCATCATGTGTGATTAATATAAGAAAAGAAAAAGAACCCTTTTTACAACTAAAAACAAGTAAGTTTAAAATGGTTTACAATGAATATCACTTTTTAATAATGTTTTTCATACTAAGATGTTAAAATTTTACCGATTTTAAGTCAGCACCGTCAATCACTTTAATCTCTTTCTTGAAAGGGGCAACAGGGTATTGATCAGCTGACGAGGGGAACCTTCTTATAACTGTATGTACTCGTGACTCTATCTTCATAGGTCGCATATCCTTCTGAAAAATTAGGTATTTTAAATCTTTAATTTTCATACTCAAGTAAAAAAAATAGAAAATTTGTTTTTAAATGGCTTATTTTTCATATTTTCACATCTACTGTTTCTTTCTACAAACATACTGTTTAAAAAGTAAAAGCATTGATGATTAATTATATATTAAGAACAGAAAGCTACATTAAATATTTTGAAAACAATCATGTTAAAAATCTTAACAAAACAACATTTAAAGACACAAACAGGCAAAAGTCCAGAGTATCAAAACATTTTAAAGTTAAAGCTTAGTTTTGTGTGAAATCAAGATAGGTGACCATTAATATTTTCTTACTTCATCTGTGATCTTCACCAGCCACTTGGAACTGTCAGGATCAATGTTAACTGTCGCTGAGAAGGGAACATCAGTGTGTGCAGCTGCCTTAACATGTACCCCTGATCTGATGTATGTCATGTCCGGCTCAACTCTAGCCCACACCTCCATCAATGCACTGCAACCATTATAATATTAGACAACTTTATCGCTGTGTCTTAACCCTTAACTCAATGGGATATGGCTGTTATCCATAGGCAAACAGTGTAGATCCAGATCTGCCAGCACATCTGTACTGTGTGATCAGGATATACACTGTTAGCTGTTTGATTCATTACGTTATTTCTGACCATTAAGCAAACAGTGTAGATCCTGATCAGACAACATGGATCTGATAGCTGATCTAGATCTATACTATGTTTGCACATGTGATAAAACCTGTACATATACAGTAAAGTTAACTTCTTCACATATATCTCAGACCTGACCATAAATGATAATCCTAAACTGAACTAAAGCAATCACTGATTGAGAAAAATACCCATTTGATTAATACTGCTTTGTCAGAGTAGAAATGAAAATTGTGTCACAACTATCTTTACTTAAACCTTTCCTCCATATACATGTATACACATTTTTATGCATGTGCAACCAGTGTAGATCAAGATCAGCCGGCACAACCGTGCCGTCTGATCAGGATCTGCACTGGTCGCATTTTGGTCAGAGATAACCTAATGAATCAAAAAGCAAACAGTTTAGATCCTGATCAGCAGATGTGCCGGCTGATCTGGATCTAAACTGTTTGCCTATGGAATAAAGGTGTATCTGCGGAGGAAAGAGTTAATGCTGATGTTATCTTTAAAATTGTAGAAGCAATTCATACCACAAGATTTCTAAGTGTTTTGTCACACTATTCTATACTTAATGCAAAACAACTTTATGGTTTCTTATCAAAATACTGAAAATGATTGAAGTAGACCTGCCTCTATAAATAAAATAAGGCCTTATGATTTAGAAATTTGCCTTTCAAAGACATAAACCATTTAAAAGTCATACCTAGGTCTAAGATTGAACATGGCATTCATTTTTCCTAGGTATGAGGGTTGTTGAGAACTCTGTGGAGCAGCATTCATTTGTATATTCCCATCCATCTTTCCAGTGGCATGAGCATCCATATATACCTTCAGGGGGAGACCAGCCTCTGTGGGCACTATGGCTCGGATCAAGGGCAGAGCCATTGAATACTGTGAGTTGAGCATTGCTTTTAGTGCATCAATCAGCCAAAACTTATCCATCATAGACTTTGCTGCAGCTGAAGAAGAATAAAATGAAGATGATTGATCTAGAATTAAAGTTTTGCTGCTAAAATCTACAACGTAGGAGGGCAAGGGTGGTGAATTAGCTTACAACAATGTGTTATGTCAGACAACGACTTGTAAACATGACTATTAACATAAAACAATAAAAATATGCCTAATGCACAATCATGTTATTTCAGCTAACAGTGACTCATATTTAATCAAATAAGGAGGGATATGTTTAACAGGCACTGTCAGGGAAGAAGATGTGTAAGCAGACTGTGCAGCAAAAGTCAGGAGAGCACTTTATGGGGTAAGTGCAAAACATTTGTTACTGTTCATGAATAAAGATGACAGTTACAACTGTTTTGCACCCAAGTCACAATTTCTTCTGTAAGCAAGGTTTCTGGTGTTTGCTGCCCTGTTGTATTCGTAATGTGACACTGTGCAACAAATTTGGGGTCATGGCAATATTGTTTATATGTCATGTGACACTCACATTATTAATGTAAAATACACTCTCGAATCCCAGGTCAAATATTTGAATTTTGAAAATATTAAATTTTTTACATGTTGTGTGTTAAAGATGCTGTCAGTTTATGTACTAACTGACTTTTAATCATGTTCCATCTCATAAAACACAAGGAATGTTAGCAAATTTTTTTAAAAGCATATGCACAACCTTTTTCCAAAGTGTCATTCTTGTTTTATTTCATACCTGAATTTGAATACTGGTCTTGGGCACCAAAAACTGATTCTGTATCAAAGTAGGCAATTTCATAA